>CAUYLG010044548.1:0-240767 GCA_963573385.1 Cacajao melanocephalus | reverse complement strand
GCCACACAGCACCCACCATTTTCCAAGACCAAAATTTTCATATAAACATACTGGCAAATACAGCAAAATATCACTGTAAATTAATATGCTTACATATACAGACATATATAAATACCAGAATTCAAAGTGACATGTAGCATATAACATATGTACTTAAGGCATAAACAACACAGCTCAGTCAGAAACAGCCCAGAGAGAAAGTTATCCATTGAAACAAATACGATTGTAACCGTCTCACTAGAGATGTAAATTCAGCAGTTCACAATGGAATTGACATTAATAAAATGCTAATGCTTTAAATAATAGAAACAAAGAAACCAGACTCTAAACCACTCCCCACTGCCAATGAGTTGGTTATGTTGATAATGTGAAGACAACGTCAGAGACTTAAAAGCACAGGGAGGCTTGGGGAGTCCTATCTAGAAAAAGGATTTGCTAAATGAAATCACTGAAGGTGAACACAGAAACATTCTGTAAAGTTGGCTAAATTACCTTTACTTTTTTTTTTTTTTTTTTTTTTTTCAGAAACAGGGTCTCACTCTATTGCTTAAGCTGGAGTGCAGTGGCATGATCTTAGATCACTATAGCCTCAGACTCCCGGGCTCAAGTGATCCTCCCAACCTCAACTCCCTAAGTAGCTGGGATCACAGGTGCGTGAAACCATGCCTGGCTCAAATTCTTTTTACTTTGAAGGCCCTGCTAGAAACTTGCTGGTGCTCTAATTCACGACTTGGAGAGGCAAAACTAAAAAAGCTGTTGCTGGGTTCAGGTGCTGTGGGAGAACCTACAAAAAATGGTCTGAACTGAAAATCTCCATCTCCATCTCCCCGATTTCGAACAGGTGAACTATCCAAAGGAAACTTGGAGTTGTTACCTAGGGGGAAAATAGGGGAAAAACATAAGCATCTATTTCCTCATAGATCTGCAGGAACAAAACAACAAAAGGTATTCAATAAAAATTTTAACAGAGCTCAACACCTACAAGATAGATAAAATACAGACCTAATATTGGATAAGAAAAAGACAGTAATATTCCCTACTCTATCTTCTGACTATAGCATATACTGTAACTCAATTTCTAATGGTAGCATCATCTATCACTAAAAGTAATTTGACACAACGAAACATGCTTCTAATACAGCAAGAATTTAAAGTATCATAATTGTATTCATTTGTTATCTATATAATTTACTTCAGAGGAATCATCAAATATATATATATATGAATATACATTTTTTCTCCAATATTTGTCTTAGAAAAAAATAGACATATAAAATCTTTTGCCCCAGGTTACTTAAGAATAATTTTTTTTAAAAAACATTGCAATAAACACTCTAGAAAATATATAACTATGAAATACTAGCATATACCATGATCCAATACCAATTAGCATAGGCTTAAGACAAAGCAGATTATAGATCTGATTAAATGAACATTTAACTACTTCCACTGAACCTTCCTTGGCTTTTACAGGTTTTAAAGGATCAAGCAACTAAAGGAAAATGCTGACTATATATCCTTTAAGCTAACAGTGGTAGCAGGAGATAAAAAGATTAAGTGTGTACAAAAAAAGGAATGGGAAAGAACTGTTGAATATTAAAAAAAAAAAAAAAGACATGGACAGTGGCAGGAAAAAAAAATAAGTATATCTATAATGCCCATTTACAGTTAACACTCTGACTAAATAACATTATATAAGTAACTGAAAGTTAAGCAGAAACTTAGGTTTTTGTTCTTTTATCTGATACTGTTTATCACCTCATACCTGTCCCCTCTTTTTTTTTTTTTTTTTTTTTTTGCCCAGAGACAGCATCTCACTATATTGCTCAGGCTGGTCTTGAACTCCTGGGCTCAAGTGATTCTCCAACCCCAATCTCCCAAAGTGCTGGGCCACACCTGACCACCTCATAAGTTCTCTAAAACATCATCTCCTCCCCTACTAAACCTTTTTCCTCAGCCTATAGTAAATATCCAAAAATGAGTATTAGGAAAATCCAGCACAAGAAGCTTTACTTTTTTGTATGCCAAAAACAATTTCCACTAATAGCACTGCAAAAATCTATCGGATTCTGTTGTAAAGAACAGAACTCAGGAAGAAATGAGATTCATTCCATCTGCAAGGCACCTAACAAGCGGAAAAGAGATGGTGGCATCATGCTAGATTGTGAACTTCCAGAAAGATGGAATCCTATTTGGATAATCGTTATATCCTCATTGGTTAGGATCATACCTAACAACCTGGTACATGAAACATATTTGCTAAATATTTGATAAATGGAAAAATCAATAAACAAAAGAACAAAACAACCAAACTGACAATAACTTAAGAACTGTACAATCAGTATTGGCAGGGGAAAAAATTTGAAACATGGCCTTCTCAGAGCATATCAAATGGTTAAGCGTATAGGCTCTGGGCCAGGCGTGGTGGCTCATGCCTGCAATCTCAGCACTTTGGGAGGCCACGGTGGGCCGATCACCTAATGTCGGGAATTCAAGACCAGCCTGACCAACACGGAAAAACCTGGTCTCTACTAAGAATACAAAATTAGCCGGGTGTGGTAGCACATTTCTATAATCCCAGCTACTCGGGAGGCTGAGGCAGGAGAATCACTTGAACCCAGGAGGTGGAGGTTGCAGTGAGCCGAAATTGTGCCATTGCACTCCAGCCTGGGCAACAAGAGTAAACACCGTCTCAAGAAAAAAAAAAAAAAGAAAGTAAAAGAAATTAGAGGCAGAAAGTCAGATTAATGCAATAGTTCAAATAAGTATGCTATTTCATTTCATGCCATTTGCTATAATCAAATTTTAGGAAAAGTAGCTTAGGGAATGAAAGGTTGCACAGGGGCCCTGAGAAGTAATATTACGTTGTACTGTCCTATAGCATTCAGTGGAGACTATAAGGGTCTTGAGTTGTGGTAGGCTATGAATTCTTCACCCATGTTTCAACCTGTATATCATCGCTTTTATCTACTGTATTTGCTTACATTTAAATTAAAGCTTTAATTTGAGCAGAGTTAATCTCTGCAAAATGAAGGCTTGCAAATTGCTATGTTAAATTAAAAGCCACATAGTTGTAGTAATACTAGCTGCCATTATTGATTCCTAAGTGCTAGGGTCTAAGTGTTTTATATAAATTCATATAATTTACAACACTTTATGAGGTAAGTATTAGTGTCCTCCTTTTATACAGATGGGAAAGCACAGAAAGTTAAGTAATTTGGTCAATATCCCTACCCTATTTTCAGAGCCTATACTCTTTTTTTTTTCTGAGATGGAGTTTAGCTTGGAAGTGGGCAGAGCAGTAAAAAAATATCATTGATTTAAAGAATAGATACTGGATATCACATGTCCTTTCTTACCTAATGGGAAGCCAAAAACACCAGACTGTGCAATCATGGATGGTTCAACAGTGACTTCATGGTTAGCAATAGTGATGTTTCGTAGCCTAAGGCTATCATAGAGGCCTTGGAGCTTTTGATACTGACGATTGCGCTCCATAAGTTTCTCAGAGATGTCACTGAACTTTTTCTTGTATTCTTCTAGCACTTTCTTCATGGAGGTGACCTCCCCTTTCATAGAGGTCAATTCTACATCCTTGCTTTGTATTTGCTGAGTATATATCTTCTCCATCTGTTTCAGATGGCCCTCAGCCTTGCTGAAATTGTATTCTTGATAGAGACGTTCTTGATGTACCTGGTTCCAAAAAAGAAAGGAATTTTAAGGTATTGGGTACCAAGTTATATACTACAAAATGTTACACAAACACAAAAGGAAAATAAAGATGCTTATACAGGGATGTTATTTTAACATTCAGAACCCAGTTTAAGAAGCAATTAGTATATACAATGAGGTGATTATAGAAAACAGTAAATTATGTTACTAAATGCACAGAAAAAAAGTCTGGAAGAATACTCTCAAACCACTAACATTATACCACCAAAAGAACTGAGTTTTTGTCTTAATTTAATGCGTGACATGTTTTCCCAAGATTTTTAAGAACTATAATCCCGTTTTTCAAGTAATACAGAGCATGAAGAACAGACTCTAAAACAATTATCATTGTCTCCATGTATGTACACCCTTGTGTAACTCCCTAACCCCTTTCATGTGGGCAGGACCTGTGACTAGAATACTACAAACAATGTAACAGATTGTCACTTCATAAGTTTACTACCTAAGACTATAAGGTCTTACTAGGAGCCACTCTCCCTTGCTGGCTTTGAGGAAGCAAGCAGCCATGTCAGGAAGGCCCAAGAGGCAAGTAACTAAGAACAGCCTCTGGCCAATAGCCAGCAAAAAACTGAGGACCCAATGAATCTAGACAGACCTTATACTTTTCACAAAAATAAACTAAAAATAGTTCACAGACTTAAATATAAAATGCAAAACTATAAAACTCCCAGAAGATAATAACAGGGGAAAATCTAGGTGATCTTGGATTTGGCAATGACTTTTAAAATACACCAAAGATATAAACCATGAAAGAGAAAATTGATAAGCAGAACTTCATTAAAGTTAAAAATCTCTGCTCTGTGAAAGTCCCTGTGAGAGAATGAAAAGACAAGCCACAGATCAGGAGAGTATATTTGCAGAAGATAGATCTGATAAAGGACTGTTACCCAAAATATACAAAGAACACTTAAAACTCAAAAATAAGAAAACACTTTAAAAACAGACCAAAAATTTCACACACACCTCACCAAAAAAACATACACAAATGGCCGAGCATGGTGGCTCACACCTGTAATCCCAGCACTTTGGAAGGTTGAGGCAGGTAGATCACCTGAGGTCAGGAGCTCGAGACCAGCCTGACCAACATGGTGAAATCCCATCTCCACTAAAAATACAATATTAGCCGGGCATAGTGGCACATGCCTGTAATCTCAGCTACTGGGGAGGCTGAGGCAGAAGAATCACTTGAACCCGGGAAGCGTAGGTTGCAGTGAGTAGAGTTCGCACTGTTGCACTCCAGCCTGGGCAACAAGAATGACACTCCATCTCAAACAAACAACAACAATATGTGTGTGTGTGTGTGTGTGTGTGTGTATTTTTTTATGTGTGTATATATATATATATACACACACACACACACAAATGGCAAAAAAAGCATATGAAAAGATGCTCTACATCATGTCATCAGAGAAATGCAAACTAAAAAGACATACCACTATACACTTATTAAAATGGCCAAGATCCAGAACATGGACAATACTAAATTCTGGCAAAGATGTGGAGCAACAGGAATTCTCACTAATTGCTGCTGGCAATATAAATTGGTACAGCCACTTTGGAAGACAATTTGGCAGTTGCTTACAAAAGTAAACATACTCTTAACCATATAAGCAGCAAACATACTATTTGGTATTTAACCAGAGGAGTTGAAAAATACAGGAGCATGTAAAACTTACCCAGAAAAATATGATAAAAAGTTACTTGACAGATGACAAACATCCTTAAGAAGTATAACTTTATATATGGCCGGGCACAGTGGTTCACACCTGTAATCCCAGCATTTTGGGAAGCTGAGGCAGACGGATCATGAGGAGGTCAGGAGTTCAAGACTAGCCTGTGAAACCCCGTCTCTACTAAAAATATGGTGAAACCCCGTCTCTACTAAAAATATAAAAATTAGCTGGGCATGGTGGCACAAATATATGGTGAAACTCCGTCTCTACTAAAAATATAAAAATTAGCTGGGCATGGTGGCACACGCCTGTAATCCCACCTACTCAGGAGGCTGAGGCAGGAGAATCGCCTGAACCCAGGAAGCGGAAGTTGCAGTGAGCTGAAATCGTGCCACTGCACTCCTCAAAAAAAAAATTTAAGTATATGTGTAAAATATGACAATATATTCAAGGACATGCTTAAAGTTATCCACAGGGAGGTCTTTCTAAGGAAATGCCAAAAGTAGAAATCATAAAGGGAAAAAGTTAAGGATGTGTATTTGATGAATGCTCATGATAGCATTTTAATAACTTAGAAATAAATCATGATACAATATAACCATTAAAACATGATTGTAGAGGCTGGGCGCGGTGGCTTACACCTGTAATCTAGCACTTTGGGAGGCCGAGGTGGGTGGATCACCTGAGGTCAGGAGTTCAAGACCAGCCTGGCCATCATGGTGAAACCCCATCTTAAAAAAATAATAAAAAATTTAAAAAAAAATATGATTGTAGAATAGTTAACTGAAAAATATTTAATAAAATATTCATACCAAGTGGGGCACAGGCTACTCAAGAGGCTGAGGTGGGAGAATGGCTTAAACCCAGGAGTTAGAGGCTAGACTGGGCAACCAAGAAAATCCCACCTCAAAAAAAAAGGAAAAATTCATACCAGATATAATATATTGTTAACTCTAACAATAAAACAGTATGTATGGCATTATCTTACTTTTGTATAGAAGAGTGTGAGAGTGTATAAGTGTGTGTGTATGTGTGTGCAATATCAACAATGGTTATCTCTGAGTGATGAAATCATGAGTGCTTTTTTAATTTTCTTCCTTTTGATTTTCAACAATAAACATTATTGCTTTTGAAAATAAAACAATTCATTAAAAACAAAGTTTCCCATATACTAATAAAAAGTAAATATAAAATAATGAAGAAAAGACACTAGAAACTCCCACAAATGCCTTAAATTATACTCTCAAGAGAAACCAGACTAAGCACTAACCTGGTATGTCCAGAAGGCCAGTGCTCGGGAGCTAATGTCCAACACAATCTCTGGTCGCAGTCCTGCCAATACCATAGCTTTATATTCCTCTGACGGACTGAGTTCTGTGCGGACAATATCTAGCTTTCCAGAAAGGGTACTATTGCAGGCAGGACAGATAGCTGGTGAGCGACTAAACTCACCACTGCCATGCTGATCACAGAAGATGTGAGAACAGGCAGTGACCCATGCATAACCAGAGAGTTTGATTCGACACTTTCGATAATTACAAAGCAGCATGTCTTCACACAAAGACATAATAGGATAGTGAGGTCTCCAGAAGCTGAAGAGAGTCCTAATAAGGGGTAAATAAAAAGGTCAAGTAAGTTAAATTGCAATGAATATAAATAACAAGTAAAAAATAAATATAACATGCACGTTTTTATTATGATAAAATAGTACACATTTTATTATATTCATTTTATTTATTATAATTGATATATTGATTTGTTACTCAACAATATTAATTGTGCTTCTCATTTGTCCTGTTTTCTAAAAATATTTTAAGGATAAAGACACAGATGGCTACAAATCTTATCAAAGTCAAAAATAATATATATGTGGGTCAGGCCCAGTGGCTCACGCCTGTAATCCCAGCACTCTGGGAGGCTGAGACGGGCAAGTCCCTTCAGGTCCAGCCTGGCCAACATGGTGAAACCCAGTCTCTATTAAAAAGACAAAAATTGCCAGGTGCGGTGGCTCACGTCTGTAATCCCAGCACTTTGGGAGGCCGAGGCGGGCGGATCATTTTGAGGTCAGGAGTTTGAGACCGGCCCAACTATCATGGTGAAACCCCATCTCTACTAAAAAAAAAATACAAAAAAATGAGCCTGGCATAGTGGTGCATGCCTGTAGTCCCAGCTATTCAGGAAGCTGAGGCAGGAGAATCTCTGGAACCCGGGAGGCGGAGGTTGCAGTGAGCCAAGATCGCACTGCTACACTCCAGGCTGGGCCACAGAGCAAGACTCTGTCTCAAAAAAAAAAAAAAAAAAAATTAGCCAGGCCTGGTGGTGCGAGCTCTGTAGTCCCAGCTACTCAGGAGGCCGAGGCAGGAGAATCTCTTGAACCCGGGAGGCAGAGGTTGCAATGAGCCGAGATAGCACTACTACACTCCAGGCTGAGCCACAGAGCAAGACTCTGTCTCAAAAAAAAAAAAAAAAAAAATTAGCCCAGGCATGGTGGCGTGGGCCAGCACTTTGGGAGGCTAGGGTGGGAGGATCACCAGAGTTCGTGACCAGCCTGGCCAACATGGTGAAACCCCATCTCTACTAAAAATAACAAAAATTAGCCAGGGTGGTGGTGGGCTTCTGGAATCTCAACTACTAGGGAGGCCGATGCAGGAAAATCAATTGAACCCGGGAGTCAGAGGCCACAGTGAGCCAAGATTACGCCACTGCACTCCAGCCTGGGACTCTGTCTCAAAAAAAAAAAAAAAAAAAAAAAAAGGCGCTTTGGGTCCTCCGGGTCAACAGGAACACTCAGACACTCGGACCGGACACTAGAGACCCCGGACACCTTTATCCCAATAGCCCTGCTGAGTGAGTTTCCTCAGATATGTCACCTGGCAGCCACAGTTAAGAAGCCTATTTTACGTCTGGCGGGGTAGTGGGCACAGAGGAAGCACAGGAGCTGGGAAGCTTTGAAGCTGAGCCCTCTCTCAGGCAGGAGAGGTGCAGCTAATTCCGAATCTTCCATGAGATTCGGGAGTAAGCGCCAATCTAATGGCTGTACAAGATGCGTGAGGGACAAGTTTTAGAGGAACAGATCCACAGAAATTACACTGTGAAATTTCAGCCAGCTTTCTGTGCTCAAAAGAGAAAATGACAACAATAATACTAACAAATGATACTTAATCTGAGACTGAAAGAAAAACCGCGGAAAAACTCCATTACCTCCACAGCCCCACAAGCGAAGATTCCAGGATTCTCTGCGCGGGAGGGCGTCAGGGAACCACGCCGAAGCACGCAAGCGCGGGGTTGCCCCAAAGCATCCTGGGATCTGCCAGGCTGTGGGGAGTTGCCGAGGACAGCTCGGGCTTCCTAAAAATCAGAAGTTCCCAGAAACAGTGTGACAGCTCTAATTGGACAGCTAGCACCTCCATGTTGACGTAGTCCACCATTTTATTTTTAATCAACTTGGAACAGACATCTTTCCAGCTCTCACACATCCTCCGTACACATTTAAGGAAATTATAATTTTCCTTGAGTCTGTATTATGAACATGCATTACAGAACTTTAAATTAAGCAATAGTGGGAGTGGCACAGTGGCTCACGCCTGTAATTCCAGCACTTTGGGAGGCTGAGGCGGGTGATCACCTGAGGTTCAGGAGTTCGACACCAGCGTGGCCAACATGGTGAAACCCCGTCTCTACTGAAATACAAAAATTAGCTGGACGTGGTAGCGGGTGCCTGTCTGTAATCCCAGCTACTCAGGAGGCTGAGGCAGGAGAATCACTTGAACCCGGGAAGCAGAGGTTGCAGTGAGCCGAGATCACACCATTGCACTCCAGCCTGGGTAACTAGAGTAACACTCCATCAGAAAAAAAATAATTAAACGATAGTATTGAGTGACACAACTTTGAGGTGCTCTACCTTCGTGCTCTCCTGGAACTGCTGGCAATATTTAAACGATTGCACTGTGCCAGTTCCACTCTAATGCTGTTGCCTGTCTTTTTTTTTTTTTTTTTTTTTTTTGCTCTTCTTTGCTTATCTATAGCAGATGCTTTAGGTAGTTATTTTCTGCTTAATCTATATGGATCTGTTAGAATTCACATTAAAAATTTACCTGAAGAGGAGAGCTAGAAAGGTCTTCGGGCTAATTACGTCTTTTTTTTTTTTTTTTTTTTTTGGAGATAGGGTCTCACTCTGTTGCTCATGCTGAAGTGCAGTGGCACCATCTCGGTTCACTGCAAACTCCGCCTCCTGGGTTCAAGTGATTCTCCTGCCTCAGCCTCCCAAGTAGCTGGGATTATAGGCACGCGCCACCACACCCCACTAATTTTTGTATTTTTAGTAGACACAGGGTCTTGCAATGTTGGCCAAGCTGGTCTCAAACTCTTGACCTCAAGTGATCCACCTGCCTCAGCCTCCCAAAGTGCTGGGATTACAGGTGTGCACCACCAGGCCAGGCCTAATGCCGTCTCTTTTGTAGCCATCCCTCCAGATAGTGTGACCCTATTATGAATTAGTAACAGATGCAATCAGCCACACAATGAACATCCAACCCTGCAAACCCCTTTCTGAGTAGTGACTCCATAATGCCAAACCTTTTTCCTTCAAACAAAAACTGTCCAAACTATGCAACTTCCTGCAAGTTTTGTCAACTGGTTCAGAGTATTTAGGCCTTTGTACATTTCCTAAAATATCTTCTGATAGCTTCAAAATAGTAACTTAATTCTGGTATAAACCAGTCTCAAAAAACTGGGATCTTCATGTATAAACCATGTACTCCCTAACATCTGTTTTTGGCTGTTTGAGCTTTCTGTGCAATTTCTGGGGTTGTTTTTTTGTTTTTTGTTTTTTTGGCAGGGATAGGGGAAACAAGAGTCTCCCTCTATTGCCCAGGCTGGAGTGCAGTGGCTTGATCTCTGCTCACACCTCCAGGGTTCAAGTGATTCTCTTGCCTCAGTAGCTGGGATTACAGGCACACACCACCACGCCCAGCTTATTTTTTTATTTTTAGCAGAGACAGGGTTTCACCATGTTGGTCAGGCTGGTCTCGAACTCCTGACCTCGTGATCTGCCTGCCTCGGCTCCCAAAGTGCTGGCATGAGCCACCACACCCAGGTAATGTCTGGTTTTAACTATGCCAAATGTAGAAATATTAAAATACAAAAAAAGGTACAACTCATTTAAAGTTCAAAAATGCAAAATATTCTAATTTGACTAGTACCTAACTTTGTAATTCTAGCCAATTCCCTTTGTACTGCAATATGATCACTTCCTGGGAGATGTATCGAAGTTAATACATACTTCACATTAATTCATTTTAACAGCCATGTACTGCAAATATGCTACAATTTATTTATCCATTCTGCTAATAGACATGGATTGCAGGTTTTTACAATTAAAAACAATACTGCAAGGAACATTCTGTACATATCTCCTTGAGTACACATGCCTAAACTTCCTCTAGAATATAACACCCAGAGCTCACACCTGTAATCCCAGCACTTTGGGAGGCTGAGGCTGGCAGATTATGAGGTCAGGAGTTCAAGACCAGCCTGGCCAACATGGTGAAACCCCCGTCTCTATTAAAAACACAAAAATTAGCCAGGCGTAGTGAGGTGTGCCTGTAGTCCCAACTACTCGGGAGGCTGAGGCAGAAGAATCGCTTGAACCCAGAAGGCAGAGGTTGCAGTGAGCTGAGATCATGCCACTGCATTCCAGCCTGGGCAACAGAGCGAGACTACATCTCAAAAAAAAAAAAAAAACCCATCCAGAGACTGGGTTAGTATATAAGCAACTTCAAATCAACTAAATGTTGCCAAACCATTCTCCAATTCATGACTTCAGATGATTCGCCCACCTCGGCCTCCTAAAGTGCTGAGATTATAGGCATGAGCCACCACAACTGGCCAAAAAGTATATTTTTTAAACTGCCCTGATGTGTGTGAACAACCACTCTAGAAAACCGAGTAAACCATTAAAAATGTAACCATGAATGACTTTAGAGTACAATGTTTCAGTAACTCCCAGAATCAACTGACCACAGCTTTCTTTCATAGTGCTGGATGAGAGCTATCTAATTACTACATGCTCATGTTTTGAAACTAGGCTGCTGCTTTTATTTTTTTAATCACAGGTACATTTTCTTAATCTAGAATCACCACCTGTTTAGTAATTGTTTGACTCCGCAAATTTCAGAAGGCACTAACGGACAGCCAGCCCATCCACATGGTGCCCTGAGTGAAGATAAGACATTTTTTATATATGATGGATCAAAATCCCACTGCCTAAGGCTCCAAGCAGTGAGAGGAACAGCCATCAAAGTTTACCTCCAACCACATTAACTTAAGAAACGTTTATAAAAAATAAAGACATCCCAACCTGGGCAACATGGCAAAACCCCATCTCTACAAAAAATACAAAAAATTAGCCACGCATAGTGGCTTGTGGTCCCAGCTACTGGGGAGCCTGAGGTGAGGGAATTATCTGAGCCTGGGAAGCTGGGGCTGCAGTAAGCCCTGATTATGCCACTGCACTCCAGCCTGGGCAATGGAGTGAGAGTCCCTGTCTCAAAAAAAAAAAAAAAACAGGCCGGGCATAGTGGCTCACGCCTGTAATCCCAGCATTTTGGGAGGCTGAGGTGGGCAGATCACCTGAGGTCAGGAGTTCAAGACCAGCCTGACCAACATGGCAAAACTCAGTCTCTGTATTTTTAAAAAATGTGTTTTAAAATAATAATGAAGACATCAAATGACTCTTATAAGATAGTAATCATTACATCTAAGTAAGAACTAGAAGAAATCATTAAGGATCAACTGATCCAGCAAGGGAAAATCACAAACTAGATAACAAGTTAGTACCAAAACCAAGATTAATCAACTAAAGAAAATGTTACTTCAACAATTATATAAAGATACATACTATAGTACCTATGACTAATCCTAGAACTTAATTAAGTTTTGAGGGCCAGGGGTGAAGATAATGAGGGGTAGTCTAATTAGCAGAAAGATATATAAGCAATAAAAACAAAGAATTTTCTTTCTTCTTTTTTTTGAGACAAAGTCTAGCTCTGTCACCCAGGCTGGAGTACAGTGGTACGATCTCAGCTCACTGCAACCTCTGCCTCCCAGGTTCCAGCGATTCTCCTGCCTCAGCCTCCCAAGTAGCTGGGATTACAGGTGCACACCACACATCCAGCCAATTTTTGTATTTTTGGTAGAGATGGGGTTTCACCATGTTAGCCAGGCTGATTCCTGACTTCAGATGATCTGCCCACCTCAGCCTCCCAAAATTCCACCACACCAGGCCAAAACAAAGAATTTTTGTCAATCTATTATGCAGATGTCAGAAATTGCTAGGTAGTACAGAATCTAAAATATACACATGGATTCTGATGACAAAATAGTTAACACCAATTGAGCATTTACCCATGCTTTACCCACACCTTAACTAATTTAATCTTCAAAATAACCACCCTGAGTCAAATGTGATTGCCATCTTCTAAAATATAAAACTAAGACACAGATACTAAGAAACTTGCCAGTGTTGTGTAACTGGCAAAGTGACAGAGCATGGGTTTGAACCCATATATAACCACTATACAATGCTACTTCTCAACATCTTTACTTTTTTTTTTTTGGAGACATAATCTTGCTCTGTCACCCAGGCTGGAGTGCAGTGTGCGATATCTGCTCACTGCAACTTCCGCCTCTTGGATTCAGGAGATTCTCCTGCCTCAGCCTCCCAAGTAGCTGGGGCTAAAAGGCGCATGCCACACGATGCCTGGGTTTTTGTATTTTTTTTAAGGAGAGATGGGGTTTTGCCACGTTGGCCAGTCTGATCTCGAACTCCTGAGCTCAGATAATCTGTCTGCCTCAGCCTCCCAAAGTGCTAGGATTGCAGGCATGAGCCACCATGCCTGGGATCAACTGACTTTTAAAAAATGAAATTTATAGCACCTTAGCAGCTAGCTGTGAAATCACAAACGTGAATTTTCGGACTCATGTATGTCAAAGCTTCTCAATCTCAACCTAAGCCTTACCATAAAACGCAGTAATCATCTACTGTATATCCAGGATTTACAGCACCAAAGAGGTCCAGAATGAAACAGTGAGACTCAGATCTGGTTTTGGTCTCTTGAAATTTTACTTCTGTAAAAGACAAAAAAAAAAAGCTAAAAAATTATTTCAAGTTTTTCTGCTGTAACTTTTGAGTTGTTTGTATTTCCTGTATTTTACCCTTATAGCTAACTAATTCTCTGCTGAAAATGCAGGCACGGGTAAAGAATATAAGCTTGTCCTAAGTTACTTAAAATTACTTTTAATATATTACAATATATGAATACAATAAAATTAGAAAATAGAAGTTTATAATACAAGATTACTTGTAGAATCCAATTCTAGAGAAAATAATCCCTAGTATTTTAGCATATATATCCTTTTAGATTTCTTAAGCAAACATATGCATATATATATTAAAGCAGAAACATATTGCTCTATAACCTGTTTTTCATGTGTCATAAATACCATTCCATTTCAATAAACATAAACCTGTATCATAACTTTTAAGTGACTGTATAGTATTGCATTGTATAGTCTTCACAAAATTGACTGAACCAACTCTGTGTTTCCCTTAATCTATGTATATAGATCGATAGAATAGTGATTCGTTGAAAACTGCCAGGCTAAATTGCGTATAGAATTATACCAGTTACCAGTGCTTTTTCTATAGTGTTTGAACTTTTAGATTAAGGATTCCTGACTCTAGTTCTAACTCACAAAAGTGATTTTTTCGGGGATATAGAAATATCACAAAAGATCAAAGCACAACAAAAATATGAGTCTCAAATTGGTAATTTATTAAGATTTAAGAACTACCTGGGATTGGCCAAGCATGGTGGCTCATGGCTGTAATCTCAGCACTTTGGGAGGCCGAGGCAGGCGGATCACCAGGTCAGGAGTTTGAGACCAGCCTTGCCACTATGATGAAGCCCCATGTCTACTAAAAATACAAAAATTAGGCGGGCATGGTGGCAAATGCCTGTAGTCCCAGCTACTTGGGAGGCTGAGGCAGAAGAATCGCTTGAACCCAGCAGGTGGAGGTTGCAGTGAGCCGAGATCACACCACTGCACTCCAGCCTGGGCAACAGAGCGAGATTCCACCTCAAAACACAAAAAACAAAACAAAACAAAAAGAATTACGTGGGATTACAGGCTAAATCTCAGTAAAAATTTCAACAAGCAGAATTCAACTGCAGGTGTTTGCCCCTAGCTTTAGTCTGCTCAGAGCATGTGTTTAATCAGACTGATCAGCTGAAACACGGACTTAACATGCATTTCATCATGGCAAACTGTAAATGACTGGTGAAGGGCAAACCAGCACTGGTTCCTCATCCCTAAACAGGAAAATCCTCTTAAGGTTAGAACTGGAGATTTTTTCAACTATCAAATTCCATCCACTAACAACACTGAGTCCCAAGTCTTGCTAGGTGATTAGAAATTCAAATGAGGTAAAAAATGAAGATTTTTGCTCTTACACTTACCTCTGGCATCACATGAATCCAGGTTCCATCTAGAAACCAAGTTGAACCACAGGATCTATCAATTACCTAAGATCATCTCTGGAAAATTAAAAAAATAAATAAATTCACTAACATTATTATATGACAACTCACATCAGCATGTTCTACACACCAAATCACAAGAAATTTAGAGTAACTTTATTTGACTCTCCATTCAGTAATATAAATTATTGACTTATCTATTTGGAGAATGTCATCAAATGCTCGAGCTCAATATCAAATAGGGCAGGATCAGGAGTTCAAGGTTATAGTGAACTGTGATCATGCCACTGTACTCCAGCTTGGGTAGCAGAGTAGTACGCTGTCTCAAAACAAAAATTAACAAACAAACAAACAAAAAAGAGTAGGACATCTACACAAGCTTAATTTTGTATAAATTTACAAGTTTCGATAAAACTGCACAATAGTCTAACCAACTTCTGAAAGGCTATAAAAGTCAACAGCCTCACAGTAAGTAAACAGTTATGCAAAAGGAGGGAATTAAGAACTTTTAAGATTCAGATAAATGAGGAAATATCCAAAATAGTTTTTTCAAAGCGTTTTTCAATTTCATTTCAGCCAATGCTGGATTGTACTTAACCTTTACTCTTTGTAATCCTTTGCCAAAATAATCTGAAGAAAATCTTCCCTTTATATAGGAAAATTGAATTAGTATCATTTGGAACCCAAGTCTGCCACAAGATGGCAATGTAAGAAAGAGGCTTTAATTTCCTCTTCCAGCATTTGAGTGTAATCTGAACTTTCAGGTCAAATACATACTAGTTACACAGTTCTTCTTTGCAGGCAACCTTCACACTATTCCCTACTCTTCAACTAATTACTAGCTAGAAAATTTTTTGTATTACTTGTAATGATCATCTAAAACTTGTTAGCTAAACACACTACAATTGTACTTTTATCATTATGTTCTTTTTCATGCAGCAACATGGAGATTTAAAAATCCATAACCTCAGATCCAATCTAGCCAGAAAGACAAGACTCACAAATTAACATACCACCAAAAAAGTAGTAGAAAGCAAGTAAGGTTAAGAAAATAAGTAGCATTGGTCAAGGAAGGCTTCATGAAGCAAAAAAAGTGGGTCATGAATGGACCTTAAAGTTGCATGTCCAATAAGTAACCACTTAGAGTTAAAAATTAAATTTCTCCATTACCCTAGTCTCATTTCATTACTCAATAGCTATACTGGCAGTACAAACGTAGAACATTTCCATCCTAACAGAAGGCTCCATTGGACATCAGTGCCTTTAAGGATGGGTCTAAAATAAGCTGACAGAAAGAAAGCAGTGGCTATCATTCTTTTGAAATCCTATCTGTCAAGCTGGGCGTGGTGGCTCACGCCTGTAATCCCAGCACTTTGGGAGGCCCAGGTGGGTGGATCACAAGGTCAAGAGATCAAGACCATCCTAGCCAACATGGTTAAACCCCATCTCCACTTAAAAAAAACACAGAAATTAGCTGGGCGTGGTGATGCACGCCTGTAGGCCCAGCTACTCGGGAGGCTGAGGCAGAAGAATCACTTAAACCCGGGAGGCAGGGGTTGCAGTCAGCCGAGATTGCACCATTGCACTCTAGCCTGGTGACAGAGATAGACTCCATCTCAAAAAAAAAAAAAAAAAAAGAAAGAAATCCTATTCTCAAAAAAAAAAAAAGAAATCCCGTCAAGCACTATAGAGTTTGTACCATTCAAATTTTACAACCCCCTATTTACAAAGAAAATGGAGCCTCAAAAAAATTAAATAAATTTCCTAAGGTCACCTAACTAATAAGAGCTAGGATTTAAATTCAATAACATCAAAACTCCATAGTCTTTTCACTTCATCATGGTACTTCCTACTGGAAATAAACAGAGCTAAAGGAAGATAGTTTGCTTTAAAATGTAATGCAATGACATACTATCTCAGTAGTTTGGAAAGAAACTGAAGCTTTTTAAATATCTCAGACGGATATGATCAAAATGTTATTTTACTCCAGCCTTGTCCTATATTTCAACACTGCTTTCACTATGTAAAACGTTTTCAGATCAGCAGGATGCAAGATTAACTAAGAGAATGTAGACAAGAAGCAAGACATGGGGGGAAAGGTTTCTACAGTTTTAATGATGTCAACCTTAAAACTCTTTGATCTCTCCAAACCTAAAACAAATTTTTTTAAAAAGGAAATTAACAGAAAAAACCTCCTTGATCCGAGTATTCTTACAGGATAATAATCATAGGTTGAAAGGAACAACTTCTCTATTAATCTCAACTCACAAACAAAACCCAGAACGCAAGAGGCCCGGTCTTTTTGTCTTTGACACACAGCACAAAGCCTAGCACATAAATCCTGATGTTAAATATGTGATAACTTTCCCAATGTGTAATGCTCCCTGCAGGATTCTAGTCATGCATGCTTCGACAAGTTCATTCCACTATACAAAGGACATTTCATATTTACTAAGCATTTTGTAAATGCTCCATAAACAATCAATGATCCCAGCATTTTGTTGACTGTGGGCAGTAATCACTTCAAAGAACTGGTGTTCATAGCCAAAAAGTACATTTTATATGTGTGAACAGATGCTTCATGAAGGCCTAATACAAACTACAAATTATACCAAATCAGCAGATACTGTGTTAAGATTTCACTACCATTCCATTTGACTCTATTCCAATTTACACAGTGCCACCTAGTATTACAGGATACAATGGTAACTCAAAGAATCTCTAGGCTAAGCTTTTTAGACAGAAAAGACACACATACGTGTAGTGAAGAGAACTTAAGACAGTTTATCTTGATCAAAATTCAAGTACCAGGCTTTAGGTCCCATTAGCCTTTAACCCTTTCTATTGAGAATGTCTGAATCCAAGCCCAGTTGATTTTCAGGGGGTCTGTATAGATGGACCAGTTCTGGACTGGCACACAGGGTGCTGAAGACCCAGGCCTTTCATCCTCAGTGGATTTCATCTTCAACCTGAAACAAAATGAAAACAATATAAAATTTTGTTCATAGGAAATAAATATTAAACTGACAGCTTGGCATAGTTTTCTTTAGAGATAGTTATATAAGGTACTGCTTTCAGAACAGACTCCAAGTCTTATTTCCCACTATTAGAATTTCCTTCCTTTTTAAGGCAGAATAGTATTCCACTATACAAAGATATCATATTTTCTTTATCCATTCATCTGTTGATGGACCTTTAGGTCAATTCCTTATCTTGGCTTTTGTGAACGATACTGTAATGAACATGGGAGTATAGGTATCTCTGACACACTAATTTTATTTCTTTTGAATATACCCAGAAATTGGGATTTCTAGATTATATGGTAGTTTTATTTTTAATTTTTTGAGAAATCTCCATATTGCTTCCCGTAACAGCTGCACTAATTAATATTCCCTAAAATAATAAATTTTGAAATAATATAAAACTAGATTTTAATCCTGGCTCTCTTGCGTATTTGCTGTGCCCATGGGTAAGTCATGCAACTTCTCTAAACCTCAGTTGTCACCTCTGTAAAATGAGAGCAAATACTACTTACCTCTTAAAACTTCTGTGAAGATTAAATGAGGTAATAAATATACTTTACACTGTAGCTGGCATGGAGTTAAATGTTTAATATGTTTACTTGCCCAAGCTCAACCAGCTAGTGAGTAGAAAGGCAAGAATTCCGTCTAAAAATTTCACACTTTTCCACAGCCATTTAAAAAAAAGCCTGTCTTTTGCAGCAACTGAAGCTGCTGGATGCTGCTGGAGGCTATTATCCTAAGGGAATTTACGTAGAAACAGAAAACGAAGTATCGCATATTCTTACTTTTAAGTGGGAGCTAAATCTTGGGTAGGGAGCTAAATATTGGGTTCACGGGGACATAAAGTTGGGAACAATAAACACTAAGTACTCCAAAAGGAGGAAGGGAGGGAGAGGAGCAAGAGCTGAAAAACTTCTATTGGGTACAATGTTTATTACCTAGATGGCAGGATCAGTTGAAGCCCAAACCTCAGCATCATGCAACATACCCTGTAACAAACCTGCACATGCACCCCATGAATCTACAATAAATACAAATTTAACAAAAACAAAAATTCATACTTCTCACCATAGCCCAGAAGCCAGAAAGGCCACTCATATAGTACTCATAAGGGCCCTTCCAACTCCAAGACGTTGTGTCTTTTTTTGAGATGGAGTTTTGCTCCCGTTGCCCAGGCTGGAGTACAATGGCAGGATCTTGGCTCACCGCAACCTCCTCCTCCCGAGTTCAAGCTATTCTCCTGCCTCAGCCTCCCCAGGAGCTGGGATTACAGGCGTTCCACACCACGCCCAGCTAATTTTTTGTATTTTTAGTAGAGACAGGGTTTCACCATGTTAGCCAGGTTGGTCTCAAACTCCTGACCTCATGATTCGCCCACCTTGGCCTCTCAAAGTGCAAGGATTAACAGGCGTGCCCCGCCATAAAGTTATTTCTTAACAAAAGGAGGCTTCCATTGGAAAGAACCTAATTTTTTCCCAACTCACAAAACTACCACCTAAAAAACCAGAACTAAGCCTCTTAAGACTGAAACAGCTTTGGAGAAATTCCCAAAGTCTTCTTTTTTATTTTGCATGTCTGTATCCTAAAACATATTTCAGCTTTTCCTAACTTAATACTAAAATGGGTCTACTCCCTCAACACCATAAGTTCAGGGGCATATCCAGCACACATTGTCTAAGAAAACACTGGAAGCATGCCCCTTCTGCCCCTTTGAATACAGATGACTTTGCTGTTCTGGGTCACTGCTGTCACTCCTTCCCAACATTAAACATGCGCTCAAAAAATAAAATAAAAAAGATTTAAAAAAAAACGTGCTCATAACAAGATAAACCATCCCCTAGTCAAACCAAAGGGGACAAAGATATACCCACATAAAATCATCAAGATGATTCTGCTTTTGGTAGAAAATCCTTTACTGCTCAATCAAGACATTTAAAGTACTGATTGGTTTCTAATCACGACTATGTGTACAAAACAAATATAAATAGGAAGCTCTGCAAAATATCTAGATTCCTTTTAAAGAAGAATATGCTAAAACCCAGTTGAAATGCCTATATGCCAAATGACTTATTTACAAAGTTATTCATTTAGGGAGAAATATCAAGATCATAAACTATCTAAATATCTACTGATAAAAGCTAAATAAATTATGGCATGTACATAAAGTAGAATACTATGTTACCATTATACCCCAAAAACCTATTGAAATAAAAAATATTTTAAAAAGGCCGGGCGTGGTGGCTCACGCCTGTAATCTCAGCACTTTGGGAGGCTGAGGCGGGCGGATCACCTGAGGTTAGGAGTTCAAGACCAGCCTGGTCAACATGGTGAAACCCCATCTTTAAAAAAAAAAAAAAAATTTAAAAAAAAATTTTTTAAAGAATACTGTTACCATTATAAAGAATGTGGACACTACTCACGGAATTATTAAGTGGAAAAAGTAAGACATATAGTAGAGTAGATACAGAAAAAGGGAAAGATACACATATTTGCTTATATGCATAAAATATCTTAGTAACACTGTTATTCGAGAGAGGAATTGGATGGCTTAGGGAAGGGGATAAGAAACTGATTTCCTTTGAATTCTGAACCATGTGAATATATTACCTATTCAAAAAATAAATTATACCCGCTTGAGAATTATAAAAATTATGGGAAGCCTACAAATGCCTACTACTACATTCAATTAACTGGTTTGTCTTTCTCATACTTTCTACCTATAAGGATACCCAACACATACATCATATAAAAACTAACATGTATCAATAGAAAGGAATGCCGTGAAATTACATTCGAGGTCACTAGACAAAACTTTTTGTGAGAAAACAGATATCCAAAATACTATGGTGAATAAGCACTGCTTACTTCTAAAGGTACCTAACATTTATTACATACCAACTAGGGCCTAGTTTTTATATATTTTATCTGATCTTGGAAAGCTAAGCCTGGGAATGGCTCACTGCTACTCCCAAGGTCACCAGAGCTGTAAACTGTGGCGCTGGAATTTGAATCTAGAGGCTTGCCCTAAACTAAGGTCCCCGGATCTTTTTCCATAGCTTTTTAGGACACATTCACCACTGTGGCAACATTAAAAATTAGGAGCTCCTCTTAGGGCTTATCTGTCTTCAGAGTTTGCTGCCCAGGTTCACCAAGAAAGCCGAAATGATCTGAGCTAAGGCCAGGGGAAAGACAAGGTCCGCTGCAGCTTTCACAAACCCAGTAAGGACCTGGGCCCTCTTAGACACTCTCCGGAGAATTAAAATCTACTGAGCTGAACGCCTTCTCCCGAGATCTGACCTCACCCAGGGAGATATAAATCAAAACAGCATTGGGATAACAGTATCTTTCCCTCCCAGCGAAATAAAGCCAGGCGTTTTCCAAGAACACACGCACTGTGCACATGAAGCGGAGTCTATTGTTCCTGGGTCACCCGGACTCAGAGAAAGAAGGCAAACCCCAGCACTGCAGAGGCCCACGTGGAAACAAGCCAGGCAGAGCATTTCACTGTCTCCTCCCAACCTCCACAGAGCCTAAATTAATCGCCTTGCGACTCACACTCACTCCAACGCCGGCTTGAAATAAAGGCCTGCCACCTGCATATACGGCTTAAATGGAAGAGAAATTCAAAACAATTAAAGAGCAAAATTAAGTGCACACTCACCAGCCCACCAAAACCGAGAGGGAAAGAAAGTGGAGAGACAGGAAGTGGCCTTAAGAAGTGTCTTCAGAACCTGATTGGCTAATGAGTTCAAGAGGATTCCCTCCTCCTTTACCTTAAAAGGTGCTGAAATGACGTAACCTACTCTACCCTTCTCTCTTTATGGACCAGTGATGCTTCTTGCACTATTTTTAGAGTGAACTTCTTAAACCAAGTTTCCTTTTGAGTTAATGTCCTTATGCAAACACAGGCTAATTTAAGCTATTTATACACATTCCTGCTTGTGTGGGCCTACTGCATTCTATTCCAAAGAATTTTCATCCCTTAAGGGTAATTTCTTATCCTTTGTGACCTCAGCATGGTCACAATTGATGCTAGGCAACAGATTCCATTATAAACAATCTAGATCCATTCAAGTTAAAATTTACCTTCATTTTTTTCCCCTAAAATCCAAAACTGGATTGATAAAATTTACCTTCAGGTAATCTTTGAACTAACAAGCTTAGTAGATAAAAGATAGGTGGTTAAGTATTTTAGGCTTTAAATAAAATTTAGCTGATTTGGAATCCGAAACTTGCCACTTATTTGCACACATCTAAGCCTCAGTTTCCTCAATTATAAAAAGAGGGAAAAATTATGAAATCTTCCTACTCTGATTGTTGTGAGTTTTAAGTAAAATAATTTATATAATGTACTCAGTACAATGCCTGGTGCATAGTACTAAACAATGTTAGCTGTTATTGTTATTACATATTTCTTGTTAGGTTTATTTCCCAAGTAGACTATAAACAATTAGAGAGCAAAGTGTATGTTTTACACACCTCCAGACCAAAACAATGACCTTCAGCGCTGAGGACATAAGTGATTAAGCAATTGTTTTAACATCCTCCTCCAGTTAAAGTGTATGTTCTTAGTCTGTTAAAAAAATTTTTTTTTTTTTGAAACAGGGTCTCACTTTGAGTTCCATGCTGGAGTGCAGTGGTCCAATCTCGACTCACTGCAGCCTTGACCTCCCAGGTTCAAG
Organism: Cacajao melanocephalus; assembly: GCA_963573385.1. Lineage (NCBI taxonomy): Eukaryota > Metazoa > Chordata > Mammalia > Primates > Pitheciidae > Cacajao > Cacajao melanocephalus. The sequence goes on along the minus strand of CAUYLG010044548.1, from coordinate 218,118 downwards.
CGATCCTACTGCCTCAGCACCCCACCAAGTAGCTGGGACTACAGGTGTGCACCACTCCACATGGCTAATTTTTGTATTTTTTGTAGAGAAAGGGTTTCGCCATGGTGCCCAAGCTGAAAGATTTCTTTTTAAGCCATAATTAGAAGACACATTAGCACAGTATTCATCATTATTAGTATTAATAGTATTAATAAGTACCATTATAGTATATAATAGGGAATACATATACAAATATACGTTATAGGTACAAATACACATGTAATGTGCAAATATTTGAAGTATAAAGATTCAAGGTATATGAAAAAATGATACAACTCTAACTCACAGTTCTCATTTTTTAATAATTTCATCCTATTCACCCTGCTTCCACCTTACTAGAAATTATTACCTATTCCAATCCACTTTAGAGTTTAATTGCCCCAAATTTCCCAATATTTAGCATCAAATGCTACTTTGTTGTTTCGTGATTTACTGTGACTTCGAGAGTCAAAACATTTCTTGAATGTTTACTATAAACCAGGAATGCTGCTAAGCACTTTATATTTATTACTTTGTTTAATCTTCACATTACCCCAAGAATGTAGGCACTTTCATTATAACTATTTCACCAAAGAAAAAAGGAAACAGAGTTATAGAGATTAAGGAATTTCTCTATTTAGCAAGCAATAAAGTCAGGATTCAGACCCTGGTTGCTATGGTTTGAATGTCCCCTTCAAAATTCATATCGAAACTTAATCCCTAAAGTGGTCGAAACTTAATCCTCATTAGAAGTGGGCCCTTCAAGAGGTGACTGGATCCTGAGGGCTCTGCCCTCATGAATAAATTAATCTATTCATGGCTTAATAGGTTATCATGGGAGGAGAACTACTGGCTTTAAAGAAAAGGAAAAGAGACTTAAGGATAGCATGTTAGCAGTCTCAGCTTCCTGGCCATGCGACGTCCTGCGATGCCTTGGAACACCAAAGGGTGTCCCTTCCAGCAAGAAGGAGTTCAGATGCAACCAAGAGACAGACCCTTAACCTTGGACTTCACAGCATCCATAACTGGAAAAACTAAATTTAAAAATAAATTACCCACAGCCTGGCCAACATTGGCGAAACCCCATCTCTACTAAAAATACAAAAATTAGCTGGGCATGGTGGTATGGGCTTGTAGTCCCAGCTACTCAGGAGGCTGAAGTGGGAAGATCGATTACTTGAATCTGGGAGGCGGAGGTTGCAGTGAACCAAGATCGTGCCACTGTACTCTAGCCTGAGTGACAGAGTGAGACCCTGTCTCAAAAACTAAATAAATAAATTACCCAGGCCTGGCACGGTGGCTCATGCCTGTAATCACAGCACTTTGAAAGGCCAAGTGGGCGGATCTCTTGAGGTCAGGAGTTTAAGACCAGCCTGGCCAACATGGCGAAAGCCCATCTCTACTAAAATACAAAAAATTAATCAGTTATGGTGGTGCACACCTATAATCCTGGCTACCCAGAAATCTAAGGCAGGAGAATCGCTTGAAACAAGGAGGTGGAGGTTGCAGTGAGCCAACGTTGTGCCACTGTACTCCAGCCTAGGCGACAGGGTAAGACTTTGTCCCCAAAAATAAATAAATAAACAAACAAATAAATAAGTGACCCAGTTTCAGGTATTCTGTTATAAGCAACAGAAAACAGATTGAGACAACAGCCATCCAACTTGAGAGCCCAAATTCAACCACCACACTGCCCTGCCTCCTATTGTGTGATTTCAGAAACTCTTAGAAAGTACAATATTCTTTTAAAATTCCATTAAATATCTAACATTCATTTATGACATTCTGTATTCCAGGTTTTAGTACTCATAACAATCCATTGTGAAATTCTTCCCAGCTGGTAACATCAAAATTTTGTGCTCTGTGAAATAATATTGAAATTGTTTAAAAGTAGATAGATTCCTGGCACCAGGCGTGGTAGGTCACATCTGTAATTCCAACACTTGGGAGACAGAGGCAGTAGGATTGCTTGAGCCCAAGAGTTTGAGAGCAGCCTGGGCAGCATAGTAAAACAACTGTCTCGACAAAAAATAAAAATAAAAAATTGGCCGGGTGTGGTGGCTCATGCCTGTAATCCCAACACTTTGGGAGGCAGAGGTGGGTGGATCACACGATCAGGAGATTGAGACTATCCTGGCCAACATGGTGAAACCCCGTCTCTATAAAAAAAATAAATATAAATAAATAAATAATTGCCAGGAATGGTGATGCCTCTGTAGTCCCAGCTACTAAGGTAGGCTGAGATGCGAGGAGAGCGTGAGCCCAGAAGGTATAGGTTGTAGTGAGCTGTGTTTACACCACTGCACTCCAGCCTGGGCAACAGAATGAGACCTTGTCTCAAAAAAAGAGGAAAAGTAGATTCCTGGGACATACCTTCAGAGATTCTAAAGCGGTGGATGGGACTCAGCAATATGTATTTTAATAAGCACCCTCAGGTACTTCTGGTAGATTTGAGGCTCACCCTTTGGAGAACACTGATTGAATGACTGTTGTTTAAGGATGTTATCACTGAAAGGGTGGTGGGGTGAGGGATAAAAGACTACACACACACGGCGTACAGGGTACACTGCTTGGGTGATGGGTGCACTGAAGTCTCAGAAATCACCATTAAAAAACTTATTCATGTAACCAAACACCACCTGTTTCCTAAAAACCTATTTAAATAAAAAATTAATTAAAAAAAAAGGAAAAAGGATGCTATCACTGCTGAAGTGAGTAAACTCTTGGAAAAAGTATCACTCTTTTAAAAACTTTTCATTTACAGTTTATTCAAAATGAAAGATTAAGAACAGCCATTTTTCCGTAATTAAAAATTAAGCATCTCCTTTCCAAGTTCACATTTGGTTATCCATCTTGGAGAAATATTGTGCCCAAAGGGGCATATTCAAGGAAGGATATTCCTTGTAGCACTGGCTATGACAGCAAAACAATTAGAAACACCCATGTCTATTCAAAGAAGAATCATTAAATCATGATACAACTATTCCTTGATGGTAGGGGTGGTTAATGGGTACAAAAAAATAGAAAAAATGAATAAAACCTACTATATAATAGCACAACCAAGTGACTATAGTCAATAATAACTTAATTGTACATTTTTAAATAACTGAAAGAGTATAATTGGATTGTTCACAACTCCACAGATAAAGGCTTCAGGGGATCGATACCCCATTCTCCATGATGTATTTATTTCACATTGCACGTCTGCATTAAAACATCTCACGTACCCCATAAATACATACACCTACTATGTCGCCACAAAATTTTTTAAATGATACAATTATTCTATGATATACTACCCAGTAGTTAAAGAGAATGAAGTAAATCTGCATATAATGACATGAAAGCATCTCCAATGCATATGAAGTGAAATAGCCAAGAATAACACTGTGTAATATGCTCACATTTATGTGATACTTCCCCCCAACACATACAAAAAAGGCAATATAGAATAATTCTATATATGCACATCTTTACAACTGAATGAAAAGAAAATAGTCTGGAAGGAGATACACCAAACTGCCAGCAGGTTACTCCTCGGAGCAGGATTGACAGAATTAAGGAGCTTTTTGGTTTTGAATATCTGCAATGTTAAACACAAGGGTTTGTGTTTAAATAATAAAACAGTACGTCTCCACAAAAAAAGGACAGAGATCCAAGAGTAGGTTTCTACTTAGAGATGAGAAGAGAAAAGTAGGAGACCCCGAACCCCTTAAGGCAGCAAAGGACAGGCTTCAAAGGCTAAATGGACACCACATTGAATGCCTATCCCCCAAGTTGAACTTAGGACTCCAGAGACTGGGCCTTCTACATGTTCAATACCTCCTACCCAACTCTGAGCTACTACTTTTTCCCTTATAATAGGTCTCAGAACTCTCCATTTTAAATTATTATCTCTTGAGGATCCTTTCCTCCCAAAGTTGTAGTAAAGTAGAAGGCTCTCATCAACATCCCCTTTCCTAGCTATTCCTGAAGACATGTATGCAAATTCCTTTAAATGGTGTTCCTAATCCACAGCTTTGTTGATCACTTTTGGGAAATTGGCAAATAAATAATAAACAAAATTGGAAATTTATTTATAACATCAGGCAATATAATAAACCATACTTGTGGAAATTCTTTTTTATTTTCTTTTTTTTCAATTTTTTTTTTTTTTTTTTTTTAAAGAATGGGTTTCACCATGTTGGTCAGGCTGGTCTTGAACTCCTGACCTCAGGTGATCTGCCCACCTTGGCCTCCAAAGTGCTTGGATTACAGGTGTGAGCCACCATGCCCGGCCATTTTTATTTTAATTTTCAAAGTTGCCGCAAATTAAGGAATTTCAAAGCTTTTAAAATTTTCCTAGGTTCCTTTAATTACTGATCTTTTTTATTCTGAATTTCTTTTTTAAACAATTCTCAAGATTCACCTCTTTGAATAAAGTAGGGAAAAAATCCTCAAGAAAGTGAAGTTTAATAAAGTCTCACCTTTCCTTCAGAACCCACAGTCATCTTCAAGTCACACTTACCCCTTGCTCCTTGATATCCTGTCTTACTTAGTATCTCATTCAATAAATATCAAAACTAGATACTGTTCCAGGCATTGGTTATAGAGCAGTAAACACAATACACACAGCCCTGGCTCATTGGAGCTTACAGTCTAGTGGAGGGAGTCAGATATCCTAAAAATTAAACAAATATATGTTATGTTGTAATTAGTACCCTGGAAAAAAATAAACCCGAGTAAGAGGCTACAAGTGATGGTAGGAGTAGTATTATTCATATCCAGGAAGGTATCACTGCTATTAAGAAGATGACATTTGAACAAAAAAGAAAGTCAGAGATCAATCTGGTTAGCTGGAAGAAGAGCAGACCAGTTAGAGAGAACAGAAGCCTGTAGGCAGAAGGGTGACTGGCATGTTTGAGACAAAGTGGAAAGAGGCCAGTGCGCCTAACAGGAGTAAGCAAAGGGAAAAACAGTAGTAGATGAAATCAAAGCACTGGGGTAAGAGGCAGATCATATAGAGTCCAGTTAAGTCGTGGCATTTGAGATGCGGAGCCACTGGAACAAATACCTAATATGATCTAACTTTCATTTTATTTATATACTTTATTTTTCAGACAGGGTCTCACTTTGTTGTCCAGACTGGAATGCAATGGTGCAATCAAGACTCGATGCAGCCTTAACTCCCTGGGCTCAAGCAATCCCCACACTTCAGCCTTCTGAGTATCTAGGACTGCAGAAGTGCACCACCATGCCTGGCTAATTTTTTTTTATTATTTGTAGAGATGAGGTCTCCTATGTTGCCCAGGCTGGTCTTGAACTCCTGGGTCAAGTGACTCTCCTATCTTGGCCTCCCAAAGTACTGGGATTACAGGCCTGAGCCACCACGCTCGCCCATAACTTCTGTTTTAAAGAAGGATCAGTTTCAGCCAGGCACGGTGGCTCGCGCCTGTAATCCCAGCACTTTGGGAGGCCAAGGCGGGCAGATGAAGAGGTCAGTAGATCGAGACTATCCTAGCTAGCACGGTGAAACCCTGCCTCTACTAAAAATACAAAAAATTAACCGGGTGTGGTGGTGGGTGCCTGTAATCCCAGCTACTCAGGAGGCTGAGGCAGGAGAATCGCTTGAACCTGGGAGGCGGAGGTTGCAGCCAGCCGAGAACATACCACGGCACTCCAGCCTGGGTGATAGATGAGACTCTCTCTCAAAACAAAAAAAAGGGACCAGTCTGGCTGCTACAGTAGGGTGATCAATTCATACTTTGCCTGGAGATATTCTCAATGTTAGTGCTTAAAGTTCCACATCCTAGGACACCCTCCAGTCTGAGCAAGTCAATTGTTGGTCACTCTGGCAAGGGCAAATGAGAAGCAGACAGATTAGGTAAGAAAGCATTTCCCTAAAAAAAAAAAAAAAAGAAAAGAGGAAACCAAGACATACAGTGTTATAAATATATTCAATTGTCTTGATTCAAGACAATTGAATCAAAATTTGTTTTTGTCATTCTGGAAAAAAGTCCAATTTCTAAAGTCACCCTAACCAATGATGGGATACAGTAAATGCTACCCCCAAAACATGGCACCTTAGAAAATGAGAAAACAGCAGAAGCAGGAAAGTCACTCTGACCTTCTCTCACCGTTTCTCCACTAAAGTGGGCCATAGAAACTAGAATTTCCCTTACCCCTTCTTCCTTGAAGCAAGCTATAAAACTTAGGAAGGTCACTCTCTGACCTTCTCCTTTCCTTCTTGCCTGGAGATTCTCATATGACAGGTGTCAGGGCTGGAAGGAAGGAATGTCACACAGAGATGCCAAGAACAAACTAAACAAACAGGCCTTGCTAAGTTCCACCTCTCCAGTTTATTAACATGAGATCATACCTTTTGTCTTCCAATCATACTTTTGCGTGACCATCCATAAAAATAGATCTCTTTATTTTTTTGTGTAATACTGGAAAAACAAACTGTTCTTCCTCTGTTCTCACACCACAACAACAATCAACACAGAAGACTTCCGCAACCAAACGTGTGCAAGCCATCAGTTCTGCAACAGACACCAGCTGCGTGTCCTCCAATTCAATTCCGTTCTGAAACCATCTACCTAGAGACTGTCTCAGAAACCACAGGTTGAGAGCTCAGTCCCATAAGACTGCCTGTCCTTCCTAACAGTTACAAGTCCAGGCTTCCAGAACTTTTGACCCACTGGCTTCAAGTTGGGGTTCCCACAACCCCTCTTTGGGTTGGATTAATTTGCTAGAGCAGCTCACAGAACTCAAGACTGCACGTACATTTCCAGGTTTATTATACAGGATACTTTAAAGGACACAGATAAAGAGCCAGATGAAGAGATAACACAGGGTGAGGTCTAGAAGTATCCCAAGCACAGGCACTTCTGTCCCCTGGGAGTTGGGGAGTGCCACCCTCCTGGCACACGGATGAGCTCTTCTTCACCTTCCTGTAAGCTTCCATGTGTTCAGCTATGCAGAAGCTCCCTGAACCCTGTCCTCTTGGGCCTTTTAGGAAGACTACTTTGGATAGGCATGACTGACCATCATGCAGAAATGTGACTGGACAAAAAGGCTATGGTTTAACACTAATATACCACATGGGGAAACCCAGCAAAGGCCTATCTGTTTTGGATTTTTTCCAGAGTGACAAAAACAAATTTTGGTTCTATTGACTTCGTAATTACACATATATTTATAAGACTGTGTGTCTTGCTTGACTTTTCTGTTTTTGGAAATGCTCTCTTACCTCTTAACTAATCTCCAGAAAGGCAAGGGAAGATTGAAGTCCTGCCTTGAGCAGGTGAAAGGAGGGCAAAAGGAGATCAGAGAGAAAGATTCTGCTTTCTGAGGCCTGCTTCTAAGGCCTAAAGCACCTCAATATTATAACAAGATCTATGGAAGTTGTGAGCCAGGAACAGTGGATGAAAACTTATGTGTATATATGTCTACGTGTGTGTATATATATGTATGCACATGTATATACCATTTTTCTGAGCTAATTTCATTTGAGAGGACAATAAAGATAATGAAGTTTATAGCATATTTAATTTGCTACACTTTCTATGCTAGTCAAAGTGCTGACCCCTAATTAAAACAACAATAAGAGACATCATATTCTACATATTTTTTTTTTCCGAGACGGAGTTTCGCTCTTATTGCCCAGGCTGGAGTACAATGGCATGATCTCGGCTCACCGCAACCTCCGCCTCCTGGGTTCAAGCAATTCTCCTGCTTAGCCTCCGGAGTAGCTGGGACTACAGGCATACACCACCACATCAGGCTAATTTTGTATTTTTAGTGAAGACGGGGTTTCTCCATGTTGGTCAGGCTGGTCTTGAACTCCCAATCTCAGGTGATCCACCCGCCTCGGCCTCCCAAAGTGCTGGGATTACAGGCATGAGCCATCGTGGCTGGCCATATTCTACATATTTAATCACATTTTTAAAAATCCTTGGTACAGTTCTCAACCCTGATTTTGAGAAGTCATCCTAAGGAGAGATCTAAAGTCCATGTCATGGTCGTATTTGTTGGTACATAGGAATCAAATGGACTCCAGGTAGAATGAATGCTAACAAATGCTGGGTTCCTGCAGGGTTACCTCCTCAGCAAATAACCACCCTCTTGGCAGCAGTTATTCACCTGAATAGTGAATGAAAATCTCTGACTCAAAATGCTGTACAAGAGCATTCTGGGACACGTTCCATGTAAACTGTGATTGACTCCCGTATACTTTCTAGTTGCATGATCTGCTATTTCTCCTTGCTACATTTTATGTATTCTCAGACTATTCTTCCTAGGATTTCAGAAATTTTACCGGATCCTATTTCTACACCTTCTTGGAAACCAAATAAAGAAAATAAATCCTATCTACTTATATATTACTTCAGGCCATAATCTTAAACAGGAATTAAATTATTCTTTATTTAGACATGGGTGCTAATTGCTTAGTCCAAAGTGATACAAAACCAAACAACTAGTCATTAGGAAGAGTTATTTTCTATCTAAGAGGCCTATTTGTTTTTGAATCATGGGAGCTTAAGAAAAAAAAGGGGGGGGTCTTTTTTTTAATCTTAGTTATCATAAATTCCTGCTTTTCAAAATATATTTTTTAAAGTAGATTTTCCCAAAAGTTATGCACCTTTTATGTTTAGCTTGATTCATCCATTTTCCTGTCATTATGATATGTCGATCTAGACTACAGATATTTAAAAATTTACATAAGTCTTAGGTATTGATTTGCACAGTTAGCTTTTCTCTTTAAAACAACAGATTAATTTGTCATTTTTTTCCTTAATATTTTTCTTTCTACTATAACAATTTTAACCATACAGAAAAGCTGAGAGAGGAATATAATGGACATCTATATGCTCATTACCTATAAATTAACAATTGCCTTTATTTTGCCCTATTTGCTTCATTTGATTATTTTGGCTGAAGTATTTTAAAGTAATTCTAGGCCAAGCAAGGTGGCTCATGCCTGTAATCCCAGCATTTTGGGAGGCTGAGGTGGGCAGATCATGTGAGGTTGGGAGTTCGAGACCAGCCTGACCAACATGGAGAAAATTCGTCTCTACTAAAAATACAAAAATTAGCTGGGCATGATGGCGCATGCCTGTAATGCCAGCTACTTGGGAGGCTGAGGCAGGAGAATCACTTGAACCTGGGAGGCGGAGGTTGTGGTGAGCCGAGATGGCGCCATTGTACTCCATCCTGGGCAACAAGAAAAAACTCCTTCTGGGGAAAAAAAAAAAAAAAGTCATATGAGTGGAGAATAATCCAACATCACTGATGTCCTTATAAGAAAAGATTATAAGGGCTGGGCATGGTGGCTCACGCCTGTAATCCCAGCACTTTGGGAGGCTAAGGCGGGTGGATCACTTCAGGAGTTTTAGCCCAGCCTGGCCAATGTGGTGAAACACTGTTTCTACTAAAAATACAAAAATTAGCCAGGTGTGGTGGCACATGCCTGTAGGCCTGTAGTCCCAGCTACTCGGGAGGCTGAGGCAGGAGAATCACTCGACAGAGCAAGACTCTGTCTCAAAAGAGAAAAAAACGATTAGGACACAGACACACACAGAAGAAAGCATCCATCTGTCAGCCAAGGAGGGAGGGAAGAGGCAGGCCTCAGAAGAAATCAACTCTGTCAAGATCTTTATCTTGGGCTTCTAGCCGCCAGAATTACAACATGAATTTATTGTTTAAGGAATCCTGTCTGTAGTTTGTAGTTACAGCAGTCCTAGCAATACACTGTGTGATCTCAAATAAATTAAATTTTTCTAAAGCTCAGTTTCCTCACCTATAAAATGGAGCTAATAACATATGCCCCATGAGGTGGTTGTGAGAATTAAATGATGTATGTAAAGCTCACAGCACAGTAAGAACTAAATAAATTCTGGCTATTTTATCCTTATGAAGATTAAATGAGGTTATGTATGTAAAGCATTTTTTAATTTATTTTTTATTTTTATTTTTTTTAAAGATGAGGTTTCACCTTGTTGGTCAGGCTGGTCTTGAACTCCCGACCTCAGGTGATCTGCCCGCCTTGGCCTCCAAAGTGCTTGGATTACAGGCATGAGCCACCACGCCCAGCCTGTATGTAAAGCATTTAGCTCAGCCTCTAGTACCCAAGAAAACTCTACTAAGTATTACCTATTTTTTCTTTTTTTTTTTAGAGTCAGGGTTTTACCATGTTGGCCAGGCTGGTCTCAAACTCAAGTGATCCACCCGCCTCGGCCTCCCAAAGTGCTGGGATTACAGGCGTGAGCCACCGCATCCAGCCTTAAGTATTACCTATTTTTTTTTTTTAAGATAGGGTTTCACCATGATGGCCAGGCTGGTCTTGAACCCCTGACCTCCGGTGATCCACCCACCTCGGCCTCCCAAAGTATTAGGATTACAGGCGTGAGCCACTGCGCCCGGCCAGTATTACCTATTTTTAACATATTTTCATTTCATAAAGCCTTACATTATATTTTTCCTATCTCCAAAGTATTGCCTTAAAAGGTCTAAAGACCTAGTCTAATTTATTTGTGCCATAATTAAGTCAGATGTAACAGGCTTACCACTGAAACAGGTTAAGCAATCCTATCCAACAAACATTTATAGAGCACCTACATTTTGTTAGATTTATTTCCAACTACGTGGCATGCTTTGGTGTTATTGTAAAGACTACCTTATCCAAAAATTTCCTTCATAGTTGTTTGAAGCTCTTTTATAAATATGCAATTTATTTTCATATATTATTTTCTATCAGTCTTGCTAGGCTTTGTATTAAGGTAAAAATTTTATCCTGTAGTTTCTTCTGGCTTTTAAAATATTCATAATCAAATTACATACAAATAATGAGATTTGGGGTTTTTTTTCTTTCTAAATTTTACATCTTTTGATGGACAAAAATTAAAATTTATCATTTTTCTCCTCCTTTTTTTTTTTTTAGACGGAGTCTCGCTCTGTCGCCCAGGCTGGAGTTTAGTGCTGTGATGTCAGCTCACTGCAACCTCCGCCTTCCGAGTTCAAGCGACTCTCCTGCCTCAGCCTCCCGAGTAGCTGGGACTACAGTACAGGCCTGCGCCACCACACCCGGCTAATTTTTAAATTTTTTTATAGAGACGGAGTTTTGCTATTTTGCTCAGGTTGGTCTATAACGGGGACTATTTTATCCTAACAATATGTTTCTAAACGATATTGGTGCAAAAATCAGGATTACCCAATTATAGTTAAAACAGGCTTATTGAATCAAAGGGTCTGGGGCGGGGAATCTGCTTAAGTTTACGGTCCCCATACTCGGTAATTCTCACGCAGCCAAATATTTGGGTGCCCCTGACCTAGCGTCACCAAGAACCAGAAGACCATTAGCAATTTCGTGGACTTCCTGCCCCCGGGTTCCCTCAGTTCCCAAAAGGGTTTTTGTAGTTTCAAGGAACTTTTCCACATTCCACTCCCCGCCCCGCATCCCGAACCTCTCGCCTTACCGCCGCCACTCAGTTTTTCTTCAAAAGAGGGCGGGGGAGAGTAGTCTGAATTGGGTTATGAGGCCCCGGTTCGGGGTACCTCACCTCAGCCATTGAACTCGCTTCGCTGGCCGTGAGTCTGTTCCAAGCTCCGGCAAAGGAGGCATCCGCCGGGTCCCTCCCCGAAGGGCGGGGTCCACGGCATCTCCTGCCCAGTCTGACCCTCGCACGGAGACCCGTTCTCTGGGAACTCACCTCCCTGAAACTCAGGGAGAGCCCTGTTAGGGCCGCCTCTGGCCCTAGTCTCAGACCTTCCCAAGGGACATAGGAATATGAGTGACAGGACGCACTCAGCTCGTGGCCCCACTGATGAGCTTCCCTCCGCCCTATGGAGAAGGGTGGGCCCACACAGAACTTATAAGATTCCCATACCCAAAGACATTTCACGGTTATGGTGATTTCCCAGAATACACAGCGACATGCAAATATTACAGGTCGTACCTCGCCTGTTCCTCAGAGTCGTCTTCCTGCTAGGGCGCACGCGCGCTGGGTGTCCCGCCAACTGACCCTGGGCTCGCGATTTCTTGGAGCGGGTTGATGACATCAGCGTTCGAATTCCATGGCTGCGCGGCGGAAGCGGAGCACCGGCGGTAGCAGGGCGAGAGGTTCGGAGCGTATTAACGCCGGGCGGAATGCGGGGCGGGGAGTCAGAAAAGGAACGATGCCACCTACGGTGACACCCTTCCCCTTACAGCTCCCCATAACGTGGCTACCAAACCATTTTGGGTGCTAAGTTTCGTAAATTTCGGTTTTCATACCTTTGGGGATTACGTAATTGTACATAAAGCTTTGCGGACCTGGGACAACTAATGTGCCAGTAGTGTTGTTAATACCTAATGTCATCCAATTTACAAAGAGTAATTGTAAGGTACACCATTATTTTATACTCCACAAGAAAGGATAAGCACTGAAAATGGTGTACTATGATTCACTACTTATGTCGTCCATTGTAAGATGCATCCCAGTTCCATCCAGAGAGTAAAATGCAAGTCTTAGACCTGAGATAGAGTATTAAGTGTATAATGTTCTTAAATGCATAGGTCCACCCTATAAATTAGGTACTACTGTACTTCTCTAGAAGTATAATATTGTTGTGCAGTATTCTAATATTGAAGCAAGTTAAGTAGGACGAGATCAAATACTTTTCCAAGTCTCTACAAATAGAAGCAGCAGAGCTAGGCTCTAAGCTAGGCACAGACCCTTGAGCACTTTACTAACCTTTATCCCATACCGCCTCATGTATGAGGTGGGTATTTGGGGGACACTGGGACACAAGTAAACAAAACATAGGCAGGCCTCAGTCTATGAACTTACAAGACTCCTGGGGCTCCCTTTTATTTTGTTTTATTTCATTTGGCTAAAATAGCAATTTAGGAAGAATTCCACAGACTATTACACAAGAGTAGTCTTGCGATGGTTATTGCCTCTTTGTAAACTTAGAACATTATCTTAAACCGGAGGGGTGTGGAGGCTCATGTCTGTAATCCCAGCATTTTGGGAGGCCGAGGCGGGCAGATCACTTGAGGTCATGAGTTTGAGACCAGCCTGGCCAACATGGTGAAACCCTGTCTCTACTAAAAATACAAAAATTAGCTGGGCATGGTGGTGCACACCTGTAATCCCCGCTACATGGGAGGGTGAGGCACAAGAATCACTTGAACCCGGGAGCCAGAGGTTGCAGTGAGCCAAAATCGCAGCACTGCACTCCAGCCTGGGTGACAGAGTGAGATTCTGCCTAAGAAAAAAGAAAATTACCTTAAATCATTTCTTTAAAATTTTTTTTCAGTCTCTTAAATCTACACATATTCAGGTGTACTCGTTCTTTGCCCATTTCCAAATTCTGTAGCATTAAATGGAAGCAAAAGAGTTAATGATGGCAACACAGCTCCAGAAGACTCTTCCCCTGCCAAGAAAACTCGCAGATGCCAGAGACAGGGGTCGAAAAAGATGCCTGTGGCTGGAGGAAAAGCTAATAAGGACAGGACAGAAGACAAGCAAGATGGTAGGCCAGGGAGGTCATGGGCCAGCAAGAGAGTCTCTGATAGGGGTGGATGAGGGGTTAATATCTTGTTATGTCAACTCTTATTTCTTCCTTCTTTCAGGATATAATTAATTTATCTATCCTTTGGGCATACCACAAAACTAATCTACTGCCTTGAATCTTTGTTTTCATGTATTTGAGATGGATTGAGGCCTAAGGAAAGACCAGGATTGCTTGGGAGGGCAGAGTTAATCCTGAGAAGTTTCTGTTTAACCACAACAGCTGTTTTTGATTCCCGTAAAGTAGTACCTATATGTTTTTCCTCAGAATCTGTGAAGGCCTTGCTGTTAAAGGGCAAAGCTCCTGTGGACCCAGAGTGTACAGCTAAAGTGGGTAAGGTAAGAGACTCTGGAACCCATCTTCAGTCCATGGGTGTCTCAGAGAGCATCCTTTGTTACAAGGACTCTTGTCTGGGATATTGTTAGTATTCATTTTAGGAATCCTCTCCAAAATATGATGAGTGATTAGTTTTCTCCAATGGCATGGGACAGGAGTGGTAGGACTTGGGGTTAATAATCAGCGTTTTTCTAACATGGTGTGTTAGACCATTCTTGCATTGCTATAAAGAAATACCTGAGACTGGGTACTTTATAAGAAAACAGATTTAATTGGCTAATGGTTCTGGAGGCTGTACAGGAAGCATAGCAGTATCTGCTCCTCAGGAGGCCTTAGGAAGCTTTTACTCATGGCAGAAGGTGAAGCAGGAATAGGCACTTCACATGGCAAAAGCAGGGGAGAGGGAGAGAGAGACCGGAGGAGGTGTCACAGAGAGAGAGAGAGAGTGTGAGAGAGTGTGTGTGGAGGAGCTGTCACATGCTTTTAAACTACCAGATCTTGGGTGAACTCATTATCAAGAGGACAGCAGTAAGAGAGTGGTGCTAAACCCTTCATGAGAAATCCACTTCCTTGATCCAATCACTTCCCACGAGGCCCCACCTCCAATACTGAGGATTACAAGTCAGTGTGAGATTTGGAGGGAGACAAATATACAAATTATATCACATGCTTACCTTTTGTGGTTGCCATCAGCCTTCTATACCTCATTCTCTTTTTCAACCAGAAAATATCATTTTTAAGAGAAAACTGTTTTCTTGTTCTAATGAGAAAATGTACCCAATGGCATGAGTTACCCCATGATGAATGGGGAAAGAATTTGAAATACAGAAAGGCTACCTCTATCATAAGTTTTCTTTTTTCTTTTTTTGAGACAGAGTCTTACTCTGTCACCCAGGCTAGAGTACAGTGGCTCGATTTTGGCTCAGTGCAACCTCCACCTCCTGGGTTCAAGTGATTCTCCTGCCTCAGCCTCCCAAGTAGCTGTGACTACAGGCACGTGCCACCATGCCCAGCTAATATTTTATTTTTCGTAGAGATGGGGTTTCACCATGTTGGCCAGACTGGTCTCGAACTCCTGACCTCAGTTGATCCACCTGCCTCAGCCTCCCAAAGTGCTGTGATTACAGGGTAAACCACTGCACCCAGCCAAGTTTTCTTTAACTCAGAATCTTTTTTTTTTTTTTTTGAGATGGAGTCTCACCTAGGCTAGAGTGCAGTGGTGTGATATCAGCTCACTGCAACCTCCACTTCCTGGGTTCAAGCGATTCTCCTGCCTCAGCCTCCTGAGTAGCTGGGATAACAAGCACCCACCACCACGCCTGGCCTGGGCTAATTTTTATATTTTTAGTAGAAATGGGTTTCACTGTGTTGACCAAGCTGGTCTCAAACTCCTGACCTCAAGTGGTCCGCCCACCTCAGCCTCCCAAAATGCTGGGATTACAGGCATGAGCCACCATGCCCAGCCTAACTCAGTTAGATTCTTTTGTATAGTTTAAAAAAAAAAAAAAGGAAGCATGGTTTCATTATGGTAAGGTTATACCTAGGTTATGGGTAGAACATAGGTTGGCAATTCTTTCCCTGGGAGATGGATGTTAATAATGCTGTAGAATGACAACTTGAGACATAAGAACATTTAGAGCCTCATTTAGGATCTCAGGGCTGAAACTAATGGTGATTTTTTTTTCCTTTCTCTCTTTCTAGGCTCATGTGTATTGTGAAGGAAATGATGTCTATGATGTCATGCTAAATCAGGTAAGAGGCATAAGAGGCAGAACCATTGTATTTATGAGACCTTCTTCTTGATAATTATTGATGATAGCATCCCAGCGTTCAGATCTTTAAAGTCCTTTGTTTTCTAATTTTTATTTATTTATTTTCTTTTTGAGACAGAGTCTTACTCCATCTCCCAGCTGGAGTACAGTGTCATAATCTTGGCTCACTGCAACCTCTGCCTCCCAGGTTCAAGCAATTCTCCTGCCTCAGCCTCCCGAGTAGCTGGGATTACAGACGTGCACCACCATGCCTGGCTAAGTTTTTGTATTTTTAGTAGAGACAGGGTTTTGCCATTTTGGCCAGGCTGGTCTCGAATTCATGACCTCAAGTGATCTACCTGCCTCAGCCTCCCAAAGTGCTAGGATTACAGGCGTGAGCCACCGTGCCTTGCCTAAAGTCCTATATTAATATTAGCCACTAGTGGTTAAATACCTGAGTACTCAGCCCTGGCTGAGTACTATCTTATCTGATAGTGCTATCTTATCTGATAGCAAAGTCCTCTGTGAGAAATATTTTTTTTTTTTGCAGATTTTAGATCATTTATTGAAACTGTTAACTCTCTGTTCATATTCTTTTGTACTTTTTATTTTTAAGAGGCAGGATCTTGTTCTGTTACCCAGGCTGGAGTGCAGCTGGTGCAGTCAGCCCACTGCAACCTTGGGCTTCTGGGCTCCAGCAATCTTCCCACGTCAACTTCCTGAGTAGCTAGGACTATAGGTGCATGCCACCAAGCCTGACTAATTTTTAAATTTTTTGATTTTTTGTGGAGATGGAAATCTCACTATATTGGATAGGTGGTCTTGAATCTTTGGCCTCAAATGATCCTCCTGCCTTGGACTTGTGAGGCACTGGGATTACTGGGATGAAGCTGTTTTGCACATTTTCTAACAGGTTGTTGGTCATTTTCTTACTGGTTTCAAGGAACTTTATATAATATGGAGAACAGCCTTTTGTCTGTAACATAAATTGCTTATGTATTTTCCAGATTTGTCATTTACCTTTTGATTTTCCTTACGGTACACCTTTTGCCAAGGCCCCTTTTTGTTCTAACATCTAATGACCTTTTTTTTCTCACCAGGGGACTAAGGTCATACAGCGGCTTTAAAATGTAACCAAGTAGGACAGGAAATAGAGGTAGGAAGGGGCAGCATGCTTAACAAAGACGAATGCCTCCATATCCAGGGCTTGGCCATACAGTACCAGCCGCTGTGCCTTATCATGGACTTCTCTCTCTCCTCACTCTGAGTGATTTACTTACAGATACCTCTTTTTAGATACTGGCCATATTCTCAGTCAGGTTAGGTATAGGACAGATGTGGCCATGGTTTTGTGTATCCCTTGTTCCCTCCCAGTATTGCCCTGCTCTTAGCTCATTTTCAAATTTCTGCAGCTGACAAACCAAAGCTGTGAGTAGAACTGTCAAAGAATAAGTCATGTAACAGTTGAGCATAACAGTTTTAGACCTTTGGAGCATCAAAATTGTTTTCATTTGGGAAATAATTATTGGGAATGGATTGGGAACTGAAAAACACAGGTAGCTTAGAAAATATCTAAATAGTGGCTGGGCAGGTGGCTCATGTCTGTAATCCCAGGACTTTGGGAAGCTGAGGTGGGTGGATCATGAGGTCAAGAGATCGAGACCATCCTGGCCAACATGGTAAAACCCTGTCTCTAAAACAAAAATACAAAAATTAGCTGGGTGTGGTGGCACATGCGTGTAGTACCAGCTACTTGGGAGGCTGAGGCTGAGGCTGAGGCAGAGGCAGAATTGCTTGAACCTAGGAGACAGAGGTTGCAGTGAGCCGAGATTGTGCCACTGCACTCCAGCCTGGCAACAGAGCAAGACTCCATCTCAAAAAAAAGAAGAAAAGAAAATACCTAAATAGGGAGCTGAGGCAGGAAAAAACAGGAGGAGCCATTCAATGTAGGATATTTGAGGTTGGATAGAGGGTTTTAGGAAGCTTCTAGGCTCCCACTTTAATTCCTAAGAATCCAAAGTTTAATGTATAAGCCCTATTTCTTCTTTACATTTGTAATTTTACAGGAATATAATTTTCTTGCCTGATACAGGAATATAATTTTCTTTCCTTTTCCTTATGGAAATTACTGGCACCTGTCATGAAGGATAAATCATTGGTTCATGTGATTTCCATTTGCAAAACTCTTTTTTTTTTTTTTCCTCTCCGCATAGACCAATCTCCAGTTCAACAACAACAAGTACTATCTGATTCAGCTATTAGAAGATGATGCCGAGAGGAACTTCAGTGTTTGGATGAGATGGGGCCGAGGTAATGATTTTTATTGTGGTTTTATGAGTTGACATTCAGAAAGCCAGAAGCAGCTTAGTGAGTGGCCAAAGGATTCTCTGGGTTTAAATTGGGTCAGTAGAGGCTCCAAAGTCTAGAAGAGGCTTAGGAATCAAGTTGGGCATCTTGAAATTGGGGAATGGCAGGCCTCTTCCTTAGGAAATTCCCACTGGGAAAACTAAGAGCAGCCCATTGAGGCTGAAAATTCTTCTGTAGTTGAACTGCTAGTAGTGCTCATAGACTATGGCAGTTAGCAAGTAACTTATATCAACATGATTAGTTCGTCCTCCTTTCCCTTCTCCCTTTCCTGCCTGTTAGTCAGATGTTAAGCAGAGAGATCTTGGAGAGCTGGCTTGTTGCCATTAGGGAATATCTTTTTTTTTCCTAGTATAGAAATACCTTTGTCCTTTGTAAGGAAATATCTTATGTGTGGCATTTACTTTGCAGTTGGGAAAATGGGACAGCACAGCCTGGTGGCTTGTTCAGGCAATCTCAACAAGGCCAAGGAAATCTTTCAGAAGAAGTGAGTGTTAAAAAGTGACTACAGAAAAAAATACCCTCCTCTTCTTAAATGTATCTTCAAGAATTTTTTTTTTTTTTTAGATGGAGTTTTGCTCTTGTTGCCCAGGCTGGAGTGCAATGGCGTGATCTCAGCTCACTGCAACCTCTGCCTTCTGGGTTCAAGCAATTCTTCTGCCTCAGCCTCCCAAGTAGCTGGGATTACAGGCGCCAGCCACCATGCCCAGCTAATTTTTGTATTTTTAGTAATGATGGGGTTTGGCCATTTTGGCCAGGCTGGTCTCAAACTCCTGACTTCAGGTGATCCACCTGCCCTGGCCTCCGAAAATGCTGGGATTACAGGTGTGAGCCACTGCGCCCTGCCTTCTCTAAGAATTTTATAAGTGTGTGGCTTATAAAAGAATTTTCATTTTATAGGTATGATTTGGCCTCAATATTAATGTCTTTTCACTCTGACATTCTGTGGTTGAAACACCAGACTGCATCCTTAGTGATTAAATCAAACTAGAACCTTGAAAGTCACTAAAAACAGAAGAATCTAATATATTTAACACATGACCAACAAATTTAGGAAATTTGGGATAAGTGAAGACTGTCATGGGGTAGAGAATATTCAGCTAGACGCTGGGTGCAGTGGCTCACACCTATAATCCCAGCACTTTGGGAGGCTGAGGTGGGATGATTGCTTGAAGCTAGGAGTTTGAGACCAGCCTGGGCAACAAAGTGACACCCCTGACTCTACCAAAAAAAAAAAAGAGAGACAGACAGAATATTCAGCTAGAGTTCTTAAAACCTTATGATATAGATGAAGAACTTTCTGGAGAATTTGGGAACATGTTTCTTCCAGGAAAAGGGATTAGATGGATACTTAAAATCTCGATGGCTTCTGTGGTGTTTGGGAAGGACAAGCATTGTTTTTCCCCGTTTTTAAAATTCCATTTGTCTCCAGAGCTTTTTTGTCCATTTAATGTCCTCATTTAGAATTAGATTGATTTTGATTTATGGAAAGTTGATGGGTAAAGGAGATCAGTGGTGGAAAATAAATTGTTTGGAGATTTTCTGTCTAAGGAAACAGTTGTAAGTCCATCTTCATAGTAGACCTTTATTTGTAAAGTTTTCTTACACATTGGACTCTACAGATTCCTTGACAAAACGAAAAACAATTGGGAAGATCGAGAAAAGTTTGAGAAGGTGCCTGGAAAATATGATATGCTACAGATGGACTATGCCACCAATACTCAGGTAACTCTCACTATACTTTTGGGGGGAAACCCGTTTCTTCTTTTTTTATTGTATTTAATTTTATTTTTTAGAGACAAGATTGTGCTCTCTTGCCCAGGCTGGAGTGCAGTGGCACAATCATGCCCATTGCAGCCTCAAAATCTCTAGGCTGAAGTGATCCTCCCACCTCAGCCTCCCCAGTATCAGGGGCTACAGGCACATGCCACTCTGCCAAGATGATTTTTCTTTCTTCTTTTTTTTGGAAAGATGAGGTTTCACTATGTTGCCCTGGCTGATCTGAAATTCCTGGGCTCAAGCAGTCCTCCTGTCTTGGCCTCCCGAAGTCCTGAGTTTACAGGCATGAGCCACCACATCTACTCCTGTTTCTTCTTAATCAGGGCAAAGCAGAATAGCTTAGATCATTCCTAGACTGGTACAGGCCATGGTATCTTGAGTCCTTTCTACTTCTTACCTCAGGGGTAGGGGTGCTTTCAATGATCTTTGTAATCCCTAAGGGACAATAAGAATGAGGATAGAGTGTGCCTTTCTAGTCTCTGCTGTTATTTACCATGGTCGTTTTGTTGTTGTTGTTGTTTTTGAGACAGGGTTTTGTTCTTTTGCCCAGGTTGGAGTGCAGTGGTGCAGTCTTGGCTTACCGCAACCTCCAGGTTCAAGTGATTCTCCTGTCTCAGCCTCCCAAGTAGCTGGGACTATAGGTGCCCGCCACCATGCCCAGCTAATTTTTTTTATTTTTATTTTTAGTAGAGACAGGATTTCACCATGTTGGCCAAGCTGGTCTTGAACTCCTGAGCTTGGGTGATCGCCTGCCTTAGCCTCCCAAAGTGCTGGGATGACAGGCATGAGCCACCTTGCCCAGCCTTCTAAGGTTCTTATAAAATATTAGGCCCTATTTACAGAAGTTTATTGTTATGGACCAAGAGAGGAGCAATAAAAAAATCAAACTGATTAAACAATTACATTTAAATTTGTTTTCAATTCTGGATCTATACCACCATTAAAAAAATTAATTTAGATAAACTGAGGTATACTGGGATGCTAAAATTGTTCCGAAACAGTCACATATCCCAAAAAATGGAGAAGTTTTAGTCTTTTTAAGATGGGAAGATCTGAGACATAATAACTATTTTTACACACTGACATAATGAGGAAGGCCTTTTTTTTAGACTATTCTGAGCTGTACAGTGTAGGAGGCAGAACTAACATGGTCAACCCTCCATATCCATGGATTCAATTAACTGAGAATCAAAAATATTCTAAAAAAGAAACTGCTTCTATACTGAACCTGGACAGCCTTTTTTCCTTGCTTGTCATTATTCCCTGGACAATGCAGTATAAAAACTTTACAAAGCATTTACGTTGTATGATATTGGGTGTTATAAGTAATCTAGAGATGATTTCTTAGATTTTCTTTTGTTTGTTTTTTGCTATAGGATGAAGAGGAAACAAAAAAAGAGGAATCTCTTAAATCTCCCTTGAAGCTAGAGTCACAGCTAGATCTTCGGGTACAGGAGTTAATAAAGTTGATCTGTAATGTTCAAGCCATGGAAGAGATGATGATAGAAATGAAGTATAATACCAAGAAAGCCCCACTTGGTAGGACTTCACATTTTGTTCTGCATTCTCCTCATAATTCCTAGTTCCTTTAATGGATATTTTATTACCATTATGATTTAAAGCTTGCTGATAGTACTGAATGAAGAAAATGGGATTTGGTGTGACAGGTTGTATGGAGGGAGAAGGAACTATTTTGAAAGTTGAGGCTGGGTGTGGTGGCTCATGCCTATAATCCCAACACTTTGGGAGGCCAAGGCAGGTGGATTGCGTGAACCCAGAAGTTTGAAACCAGCCTGGGCAATGTGGCAAGATCCCATCTCTACTAAAAATTGAAAAATTAGCCAGGCATGGTGGTATGTGCCTGTGATCCAGCTATTTGGGAGGCTGAGATAGGAAGATCACCCGAGCCGGGGAAGTTGAGGCTACATTTAGCTGTGTTTGTGCCACTGCACTCAGACTGGGCAACAGGAGTGAGACCCCATCTCAAAAATTTGAAAGGTGAAAGTCCTTTTTAGGCAAGGACGTAAGTACAGTTTACAAGATGGGACCCTGGTTTGGAGTCTGATCTCTGGCTGGGCCTGCAGGGAAGCTGACAGTGGCGCAAATCAAGGCAGGTTACCAGTCTCTAAAGAAGATTGAGGATTGTATCCGGGCTGGCCAGCATGGACGAGCTCTCATGGAAGCATGCAATGAATTCTACACCAGGATTCCACATGACTTTGGGTAAGGCGTGTGCTGTTACTTCACTTTGTTCTTCTATGTATACATATCCTCTGTATCAATCAGCAGCAGCTATAATCTTTTAAATATTTTATTCCTAAGGAAATGATCATCTTGAATAGGTACAGAAACAAAATGATATGTGGGCAGCCTATTTAATCAGCTTACAAATATGGGATGCAGTCTCCTGGCTTGACCACAGCTATATTCTCTGACAAAGTAGAAGTTACCAATTCAAGAGGGAATGGTTCTAGCTATCCAGCCACCAAGTAAAACACCTTCAGGCATATCACCACCTTTTCCTATTTGAGGTGACAAACTACACAAACACCGTTTCTGTGAACTCAAGTGATATTAGATAGACAAAGTAACATTTTACATTGGTTGATTCTGTTTTCTGGTTTTCATCCTATTTCTATTCCTTTTATTGCTTTCTAGAGCCCTGTGACCTAGAAATAACCGTGAGTGGTCAACAGGTCTGCCTATGCTTCTAGAAAAAACTGTATCCAAACTGTTCCTTATTGATAGCAATGTAACTTATTTTTAAAATGATTTTATAAAAAAGAATTTCAACTCTAGTCTCAAAAGTCAAAATCCACATAGTTCTTTACTGAGTGTGTATTCAATATTATTTTATATATTTGGAAGTTAAGATCTTTTTACAGATCTCTTTCTCTCTCAAATGGAAAACCTGTTGAGAGAGGACCTGTCTGTCATCTTCTATGTTTAGTCATGAGCCTTTTAGCCACACATCAGAGAGCTCATTATGGGTTATATCTCTGTTCTTAGACTCCGTACTCCTCCACTAATCCAGACACAGAAGGAGCTGTCAGAAAAAATACAATTACTAGAGGTGAGATATGTATGAATTGAGAAGTATTATATCCCTTATCCCAGGTTCCTCCCACATTGATTCTGTATCTCATCTTCTCAGGCTTTGGGAGACATTGAAATTGCTATTAAGCTGGTGAAAACAGAGCTGCAAAGCCCAGAACACCCATTGGACCAACACTATAGAAATCTACATTGTGCCTTGCGCCCTCTTGACCATGAAAGTTATGAGTTCAAAGTAAGAAAAATGATCATTTATTTTCAGACTTCTTTTGCGCCCTTAAGACCACCTTCCCTATCCCACTGTTCTCTAACTACTTCTAGTTAAGAGGAAATTGTCAGTTAGGGGAGACTTTTTATGTACTAGGAATTTGAGAAGGCCAAGTTTTTCCTAGCTGCTTTGTAAGACTTTGGGAGCAGAAAGTTCTGCCAAGTTGTATCAGAATCCCCAAATTTTTCAGTTCAGCTCAGTCTCTTGTAGCGTACACATCGGCCTTTTTGTCTTATTTTTCACAGGTGATTTCCCAGTACTTACAGTCTACCCATGCTCCCACACACAGTGACTATACCATGACCTTGCTGGATTTGTTTGAAGTGGAGAAGAAGGGTGAGAAAGAAGCCTTCAGAGAGGACCTTCATAACAGGTCTGAGTCTAGCTTTGGGTTTGGAAAGACATTCCTTGCCCAAAAAGTGCAGCTATAAAACTTATGAAAAGGAGGCAGAGGAAGGTGTTGGCTTTTTATGCTTATGGCCTATCTGTGCAAAACAACAGAGTACAATAATATTGACTTTTCCATAGGATGCTTCTATGGCATGGTTCCAGGCTGAGTAACTGGGTGGGAATCTTGAGCCATGGGCTTCGAATTGCCCCACCTGAAGCCCCCATCACAGGTTACATGGTGAGTGAAATTGAACTCTGGGGAGGAGCACAGGGGGAAGGGATACGGTAATGTTCTCAGTGGGTTTTTTTCGAGATTAGTATTAGGTGGTTCTCCTCCCCAACAGTTAGGCCAGCTCACTGATAACCTTGTCATGTTTTACTGTGTCCCTCTTTAAATTCCTCAAGATACCTCGCCTTTCCCTCAGAAGGCAGAAATTCACAGGTGCTTCTACCCTCTCTAGGACAGAATTGTGAGGGAAATGGAGAAGGGTCTATATTGTGTTTAAGGGAATGGAAAAACAGGGTTGGTACTATGCACCTTCTCTCTAACATGGTGGATTAGAAGCTGACCTTGGTATGCATTTATATATTTCAGTTTGGAAAAGGAATCTATTTTGCTGACATGTCTTCCAAGAGTGCCAATTACTGCTTTGCATCTCGCCTAAAGAATACAGGACTGCTGCTCTTATCAGAGGTGAGGCGGGAGTATGTCTGTGATCTCCAGTTTATTAATTCCCATTTTTTTCCAATGAGAAAAGTTTGAACCCAGAACCAAAAGGTTTACCTGGGATAACTTGAGAGAATCAAGTGCAATTTTTAGTACATTGGATTCCTCTGCTGGAGTAGAGGAAAAAAGTTACAGATGGGATTTTCTGTTTGGCTCTGGAGAGCCATCTAATTCTTAGTAGGATATGGGCATTCAAAGATTTTTTGCTTTGAACTTACAGTACAACAACAACCAAAAAAAGAAAAGACAAAGATTTTTTGCTTTGCAGGTAGCTCTAGGTCAGTGTAATGAACTACTAGAGGCCAATCCCAAGGCCGAAGGATTGCTTCAGGGTAAACACAGCACCAAGGGGCTGGGCAAGATGGCTCCCAGTCCTGCCCACTTCGTCACCCTGTAAGTACTCAGAACCAAGAGGGCTAGAAGACTCCTTTCGGCCGGATAAGACTACTGTCTCTATTCCAGCTTCTGAACCAGAGACTGATGTTGACATACTTTTCTTCCATTTGGCAGGAATGGGAGTACAGTACCCTTAGGACCAGCAAGTGACACAGGAATTCTGAATCCAGATGGTTATACCCTCAACTACAATGAATATATTGTCTATAACCCCAACCAGGTCCGTATGCGGTACCTTTTAAAGGTTCAGTTTAATTTCCTGCAGCTATGCTGAATGCTGATATTATATAAATCAGAGATATGATCTTTAAGCAAGAAAATAAGCAGTGTTGTACTTTTGAATTTTGTGAAACTTTATATAATTAATAAAAACTGTACAACGCTACCACTGGCTTCTTTGGGCTTTATTTCTCCAAGCACATATTTCTTCTGACATTAGTAGATCTTCATTTCCAGGACAGAAAGTACTCATTGCTTTACAAGTTATTCCATATCTTGTTCTTAGTGGCATCTGTGCACTGAGGGATACTAATGGGTGGGGCTAATGCTTTTACCTGTTATTCAGTTTTTCTGCAAACTGGAATTTGTTGAGTATTATTGTGGGATGGGTGGAGGCAACAAAGGCTAAAAGTTGTCTTTTTCTTTCCCATCCATACATAGTCACTGCCTTTTTCAAATGTACCAACTGCAGCCTGGGTCTCCAACTACTTAACATCATCTTAGGACTTATCACATGTCCAAAAATTTGGGAGGCCTTTGGAAGACTGTCACAAAGCCTGAATACATGTAACATTTTAGAAACCAGATTTTGAGTATCTATCAAAATTTGAAATGTACATGCCCTTTGACCTAAAACTTTATGTTTGCATAGATGTCACTGAGGCATTGGTATACACAAAAAGATCCATAGATAAGGAACTAGTCAAATATATCTACTCATTGAAGTAACATGCTATTAAAACTGAAGTAGATGACATAATTTTCCAAAGAATAGAAGACAGAGAGGGAAATACTTTGCAACTAATTCCAAAAGGCAGTATGAAACCAAAACCAGATAAAGATATCACAAGAAAGTAAAATTATAGACCAGTATCTTTCTATCTTCTCCTTCCTCAGCCTCCTGAGTAGTTGGGATTACACGTGTGCACCACCACACCCAGCTAATTTGTTGTATCTTTAGTAGAGATGGGGTTTCCCCATGTTGGCCAGGTTGGTCTGGAACTCCTGATCTTGTGATCTACCCACCTTGGCCTCCCAAAGTGCTGGGATTACAGGCATGAGCCACCATGTCAGGCCATAAGTATATATTTTTATCCTATATAAACATTGGCTATAAAAAGGTATTGAAATATAGTGCAATGAAGTTTCAGTATTAAAATTCAAGAGGCTCCTAAAGACAAAAATAAATATGCATTTATGCTGATACAGGTAAACAATTGAATACATAAATTGGTAGGAAGGGATAAAATTCCCTTCAGAATTTCAGACTAGGTGTGGTAGCTCACACCTGTAATCCCAACACTGAAAGGCCGAGGTGGGAGGATTGCTTGAGGCCAGAAGTTCAAGATCAGCCTGGACAACATAGTGAGACCTCATCTCTGTGAATATAAAAGCCAGGGGTGGTGAAGCATGCCTGTAGTCCCAGCTACTTGGAAAGCTGGGGCAGGAGGATCGCTTGAACCCAGGAATATGAATGCAATAAGCATGATGAATGTCACTGCACTCCAGCCTGGGTCACAGAACAAGACCCAGTCTCAAAAAAATTTTTTTTAAAAAGAATTTCAATAAATGTCAGTCAAAGGGAAATAGAAAATATTAGGGAAAATGGAGGGGAATAGAAAATCATGATTAGAAAACCACAATAATAATATTGCAGTCAAGATCCATGGATGAATGCTAAGATTAGTCAGGAAAATGATATTTGCATAGCCTCAAAAAAACCTACCTTAAGATATATAAACTTCTTTGATACCTCTCTCTTCTAGAGGTTTTCTTTCCTTCCCCTTGAGTATGGGCTGGACTTAGTGACTTGCTTCTAACAGAATATGAAAAAGGTACAGCAAAAATACCTGGCAAATAATCACTTTAAAAGTGATCAGGGTTAACACCAGTTATAAGTTTTGTTAATATCATGTACCCAATAGAGATGCAATAAAGTATATCATCTCTTGAATTCTTCCATTAAATCCATAATCTCAGCCTATTCATGAAAAAGAAAACAAAACCAAACTGAAGAACATTCTACAATATTCTTCACTCTTGTTGCCCAGGCTGGAGTGCAGTGGCATGATACTCGGGAGTCTGAGGCGGGAGGATCACTGAGCCCGAGAGGCAGAGGTTTCGGTGAGCTGTTATTTTACCACCACACACCAGCCTGGGTAACAGACTGAGACTCTCTCTCAAAAATAAATAAATAAATAAATTTTTAAGTGTCAAGATTGGCAGGGTGCAGTGGCTCATGCCTGTAATCTCCTTTGGGAGGCCAAGGAGGGCAGATCACGAGGTCAGGTGATCAAGACCATCCTGGCCAACATGGTGAAACTCCATCCCTACTAAGAATACAAAAATTAGCCAGGCATGGTGGTGTGCACCTGTAGTGCCAGCTACTCAGGAGGCTGAGGCAGGAGAATTGCTTGAGATCATGCCACTGCACTCCAGTCTAGGAGACAGAGTGAAACTGTCTCAAAAAATATTTTGCCTTTTGCTTTCCTAAAAGCATGGGCCAAGGGCAGGAGGACGCTCTAGTTGTCTGTCTTCCATGCTCTGAAAATTCTACAAAAACACCCCAGCTAAGGCTGGAATAATAGGGAGGAGGAAAGTTAAGCAAAGGCTAAGTTGCTCAATAGATTCTTCCATATGATCGAATTTTAGGAATATAAGAAGGTTCTTTTATGGCCTAGGCATGGTGGCTCACGCCTATAATCCCAGCACTTTGAGAGGCTGAGGCGGGCAGATCGCCCGAGGTCAGGAGTTTGAGTTTGAGACTAGCCTGACCAACATGGAGAAACGCCATCTCTAAAAAAAAAAAAAAAAAAAAGAAAATCAGAGTTCATGGCTATGATTGTGCCACCTCTCAATTAGTTTCAATTAGTTTTAGTTTTAATCTTTGTGTATTTCAATTTGAGAGAGAAAGACACTTTTGTGATCTCTTCTGAGAATGCCAATTACCATACTGTCTAAAGTTTGAAAGTCAAGTGTCACAAGTTGGGAAAACCAGAAGGATTGTTCCACTT
Source organism: Cacajao melanocephalus (assembly GCA_963573385.1). Taxonomy (NCBI): domain Eukaryota; kingdom Metazoa; phylum Chordata; class Mammalia; order Primates; family Pitheciidae; genus Cacajao; species Cacajao melanocephalus. The sequence goes on along the minus strand of CAUYLG010044548.1, from coordinate 190,266 downwards.
TCAATGGCTTGACTCCTCACCTCTCATCTGGGTAGTTCTGAGAAAAGGGCTGTCTCTGAGAGGAATGTAGTGTGGTGTTACCCTAACTCTATTCCAGTTCTTTCTAAATGCCCTGATGCATAACTGACTTATTCTCCCTCCCTCATTCTTTCCCAATGAACCGCTCTGTTCAAACTGAATGCTGGCCAACACTGCTATCATTCCTCCTCCTGGCAAGAATGGCATCCTAGGGTCCTAGGGCCCACAAGTAACACAAGAATTCTAAAACCTAGGTTCAAAGAGTACTTACTAAAGATTTCATTCACTTTCTTGTTGTTCTAGTAAGGATTAATGTTAAATTAGAAGAGACACACATTAGAATATCCATATACTTCCCTCCTGTTCTGAATCCACATGAGAATACAGACAGGCCTACACTTGAGATGTTTTGACACTTTATTTTTATAATTATTAAGAAATTATTAATTTTATAATTATTAAAAGCTATCAATGTCTTCAGTCTTTGCATCTCTATGACAAGGGGTATCATCTTTCCCCTGAGTAGCACATCTTCATTCCCAGGACAGAAAGTACACATTGCCCTGCATGTCTCCCACGGCAAGCTGCAGGGTGGAGTTAGCGCCCAGCCAAGGTTCCAGGCAGCTCACTGACCCTTCGCATTGGAACAGGCCCAGCTACAATGGGAACAAAAATGGGGGAGGTGAGGGCTAAAGCCTAGGGCCTCTTTACTAACTTATTTTTTTCTCACATTAATTCCATTTATTTAGAAATAGGTTAGTCACACATTGCAAGTGATTGAAGAAAACAGAATTTTGATCTTTGACCCTTTCTTACCCTAAGGTTGCTGTCTTGTGACATTCCTTTGGGATAGGTATGCACACACACAGACACAGACACACAGACACACAGACACACGTACACATACTTACCAGCTGCATACTGGGTCTCTCCCATATCTTAACATCTCTGTCCTTTGAAGCTGTCACCAGCAACTCAGGTAGCACATGGAGAGCTGTGACAGAGCCCGAGTGAATCTCAAAGAGGAAGGAGGAGAACAGGAAAGTGAGTTTTCAGGGGTCCCTCCTCAGGGAACCATCAAAGTGTGCTGTGTCAGACCTACAGCCCTCCTCCCCTAATATTTCTGACTCTTCCTTCAAACTCACCTTTCTACGCTGCCGTGTATTTAAATGTGGTATTGGCTCGCTGTCCGTGCTGGCGTCAGATTCCCTTCGTGTAGATTGGTCTGTCTCTGGAGTTTGGGTTTCAGGAGTGTTTACTTTTTTCTGCCAGATGTTACCTGTGGTCCATTCTCCTTCTGGGTTGCATTTGGCCAGGTTCCATAGCATCCCATCAGAGCTGGCACACAAAAATGAGGACTCTGCCATTTTAAGGACAGAATTAGAGCCAAGTCTCAGGCCTTGAGGGATCTGCCATCCACCCTGGGCCATCTCCAGGTTCCTCAGGTCCTTCTGTTACCACTCACCAGATTCAGGTTTGGCCTGAGTGATTGATATTAGCGTCCTACTAGGATTCTCTAAGTTTATATTAAAGTTCAGGCTCTCTTCAAACTCTCCTGATTCCTTTTGCCTCTGCGAAAGGATAGGTAATTTTGTTTAGCCTACCATACCAGACAAAGCAACAGTTTTGTACCAGACAAAGCACAGTTTTTCTGCTCTGAGCTGGTCAGGATTTTTTTATTTTTTTTTATTTTTATGTAACTATAACTTAGATACAATCACGTACACAAATATATATATATATATTTTTTGAGACGGAGTCACACTCTATTGCCCAGGCTTGAAGGCAGTGGCACCATCTCGGCTCACTGCAACCTCCACTTCCTGGGTTCAAGAGATTCTCCTACCTCAGCCTCCCATGTAGCTGGGATTATAGGCTCATGCCACCACACCTGGCTGATTTTTGTATTTTTGGTAGAGAGGGGGTTTCACCATGTTGGACAGTCTGGTCTTGAACTCCTGGCCTCAGGTGATCCACCCACCTCAGCCTCCCCAAGTACTGGGATTACAGGAGTGAGCCACTGTGCCTGGCCAAGTGCATAGATCTTAAACGTACAATGCAATGAATTTTTACATTTGCATCTACTCATGCAGTCACCCCCCAGATCAAGATGTAGAGCATTTCCATCAACCCAGAAAATTGCCCTTATGTCCCTTCCCCGTCCATGCCAGACCATTACCCCAAAAGCTAACAATATTCTGATGTCTGTCAACCGAAATTAGTCTTGCTTGTTCTTGAACTTCATTTAGGTGAAATTATATAGTATGTCTTCCTTTGTAACTGGCTTCCTTTGCCCAGAATAATGTCTATGAGGTATTTCTGTATTATTCCATTCATTAGCATGCAGTATCACATTAATTTTTTTGCCATGTAGCATTCCATTGTATAAATATACCACAAATTATTTATCCCCTTTCTATTTATTAATATTTAGCTATGATAAATAAAGTTGCTATGAAGATTCTTGTAACTGGCTTCAGAGAATATATGTACTCCTTTCTCTTGGGCATATATTTAGGAGTCGAATCATGGGTCATGAATAAGCTTTAGTAGGTAACTTTAGTAGGCAGCAGGTCAGGATTTAATAACCTTCCCAGAAAGAAAAGTCTCCCAGGAACCTGCATTTGAAGTGAACAGCTAGCTTTGGCTCACTCAATCCAAAAAGTGATGAACATCTATTAGGTAACTGCTAAGTCTGATGACAAAAACAAGGTGTAGTCCTTGCCCTCAAGATGCTAATATTCATAGGGGCAAGACAAGAGAGACATGGGGAAAAATACAATTGAGTAAACTTCTAGGTTTATGGTTTTCCATGGCTTTTTAAAATAGTAGAGTCCTTTCTTGTACCGATGAAATCTTACATGGGCATCCAATATATAATGTCCTAAATTAGAACTGCTCCAGTTGAAGGAGGGTAGGAGGATTTGCAGCCAACTGCCTTTCCCTTCCCCTATCTTCCATGATGGGCCCCAAGGTGTAAAAACGCTGGTCCTAGACAAATGTTTGCTTTAGCACACACTCAAATAGGACTTACTAAGAAAGAAAGAACTCCAGGGTCCTTGGGCTGCAGGACAAATACACCATACTCCTTGTGGGTGGACAGTATCATAGGATTTTCTGTATAGCTGCTCCTGGTTTACAAAAGAGGAATAGGCTAAGCTCAGGATTTAAAGAGAGGTAAAGAGAGAAACACCTCTCTTTAAGACTCCAGTGTTTTCTTTTAAGTTGGACTCAACTTGAGGACAATCACTAACTCACATTGCCTTTTTCTTCAGAAGAAGAAAAAGGAAGAAATGGCATTTTGGATCTTACCAGATTTCAGACGGAGCATCCCCTGGCTTCATGCAAAGTAACTTCAAATCCGCTTTGGCCAAGATGAGAAAGTGACCAACAGGAGCCCAGCCCAGACTTGTCAGCACCCCTAAGTCCTCCTGTAGAATTCGGTTCAGCTGAAGACTAGCTCAAAAAAGTACATGGACAGAGAAAGATCCTACTTTAGTTAACCTCTCTCAGGCTCCTCAATCCCACATGAATTCCTCAGGATTGAAGTATAAAGCAAAATATATCACCTTCCCCGAAAATCCTGTTCCACTTTCTGTTTTTTTTAAAGTTAGTATTCATCAGTGCCATCCCGTTCCTTGCTCAAACTAGGAATCGCTAACATTCTTGGCTTTGCCTTCCCTCTCTACCTCCAACTCATCAATAAGGCCTGTGGATGCAACACATGCCTAAATCTGTATGTTCCCTTCTCAGCTCCACAGCCCAGGTCAGGCCCACATTATGTCTTTTCTAGGCTATAGCTACAGGTGTAAATATGGTCTCCTTACCTTTAGTATCTCTCTACTACCATCCATCTTCCATACTGCCACCAGAGTTCTCTTTATAAAATCCAGATAATTATTCCACTCAAAATTCTTAGCACTGTGTCCTCTATAGCCTGAGCCCAGTTTATCTTTACAATCCAATTTCCCTTACTCCCACCAGGAATCCAAGGACCTGGCTATACCCAGAATATACTACACACTATCAATAGCTCCATACCTTCTGTACATGTTCCTTCCTCTTGCTGAAACACTGTTCCCTTCTCTTGCTGGTCCAGAAAACTCCTACTCATTCTGTAAGTGTCCAGCCTTAAACACCAACTCCTTTCCACAATTCTCAAACTTTGAAGCCCCAGGAATATGTGTGTGAGTGTGTGTGCACGTGCGCACACACACATATGTATCTTCATTATAGCACTAGTCAGTCTGAATAGTGCTGGTGGTTTAATTATACGCACATTCCTCTACAGTGAGCTTCCTTAATTAAAGAATTAATTTAATCTGTAACTGGTTCATATTGCCCAGTGCTTGGCATCAAGTAGGGACTGAGAATTATTCATTTACATTGCCAGAAGCAGAAAATAATGTCCTGCTCAGTAACTAATATCCAATTGACCTAGTTCAGAAGTAGTAATTTGGGTAAAATGTCAGGAGTGAGGAGACTACTGTTCCTATCATATTAACCCATCAGCCTGTTTCACCTGAAATTTCCGGGTGCCGAACCCTGCCGCAGTTTCACTTGCCACTCGCTGATTTTCTCATCAGCGCTGAGGACAAAAAAGGTGCGTGCCGAGGACCAGATCAGAGCACCAATGTGGCCTGGAGCCTGGTATACACAACAAGTTCAATTCAGTGCTTCTAATGAGCCAGGATGAACCATCTTTTCCCTCCCAGCCAGATATGCAACCTCTAACCCCCTGTAAATACACATCCAGGGAAGAATTTACACAAAGAACTGAGGGTACACCGACTCACCTGTGCTGTGGCCACAGCGTTAGCTTCCTGCCACAAGATTAGTTTCCCAGCTTGATTTCCAGATACTGCCATGGAACCATCTGGTGCCCAAGCCACAGCAGTGATGGCTGCAGAACTCCTTGGTATACATGTGTCATCTGGAGAAGAAAGGAAGTGTTTCATTAGGAGCTAAGCTATTGCTGGAATAAGAGATATCAGGCTACCCTCGACCTTCTTTGTACCAGTAACATATCCTGTCTCTTTCCATGTCTCACTCACCTGCTTCCTTAGGAACCTGCCAGAGTCGTACAGAACCATCCTCAGAGGCAGTCAGCAGGAGGCCTGAGGTTTCTGAAACAGCAGCTGCACGGACTGGGCCACTGTGTCCCAGGAGGGTGTGGGTTTGGCACACCTAGGAGGAAGAAATGGAGGGCTCATGGGAGTGGGCACAACAGAAAGTTATCCCACATACCTTCCCCACCTCCACTGACCCTGGTCCTTGCAGGAACTCACCAAGAGTGGATGCCATAACCGTGTAGCCCCATCCAGCCCAATGGTCACCACCAGAAGCTCTGATCCAGGCTGTCCAGCTGATAATACACAGAGACTGAGTAAGAAGAAGGGACGGAGCAGGGGAGAAAACAAGAGGCAGCAGGGAAGGGGAGGTGGCTGACGTTTTGTTACCTGTACGGGGCTCCAGAGCAGCTGCACAGTGGCTAATGGGTCCTGAGTGGGCAGGGATGCTGGTCAGCTCCACGCCTTGATGGTCCCACACTTTCAAGGTCCCATCCCGGCCCACAGACACCACGTGCTCCTCCTGCCCCCAGAACACGAGATCAGAGCAGGGTCATATTGAGAAGGACAGGGGAAACAGAACTTCCTCCACAGAGGTGGGTTGAGCATCAGGGGCATGGAAAATGTCAGTGAGGGAGGAGAACTCAGGTTGGGTGGCTCAGGACTGCCTCAAGGTCATGATACTAAGATGCTGTGTTTTCATGCTTCCCTCTCTCCCTTTACACCAACCCTTAGCTTCAACACCATAATCCAGTCCCGAATATCTCATTTTCTTTTTCTACTTTTTTTTTAGCAATAGGGTCTCACTCTGTCACCCTGGAGGCTGAAGTGCAGTAGTTGGATCATAGCTCACTGTAGCCTTGAACTCCTAAACTCAAGTGATCTCTCACCTCAGCCTCCTGAGTAGCTAGAACTACAGGCATGCACCATGGTGTTCAGCTAATTTTTATCTTTATTTTTTTATACAGATGGGGGTCTCACTGTGCTGCCTAATTTCCAGGCATCTCATTCTTTTTTCCTTTTTTTTTTTTTGAAATGGAGTCTCGCTCTGTTGCCTAGGCTGCAGTGCAGTGGCGCAATCTTGGCTCACTGCAACATCTGCCTACTGGGTTCAAGTGATTCTCCTGCCTCAGCCTCCTGAGTAGCTGGGATTACAGGCATTTGCCACCACATCTGGCTTTTTTTTTTTTTTTGTATTTTTAGTAGAGATGGGGTTTCACCGTGTTGGTCAGGCTGGTCTCGAATTCATGACTTTGTGATCTGCCAGCCTTGGCCTCCCAAAGTACTTCATTCTTTATGCTCATTTTGCCTCTGGGATTAGATACACCATGCACCCAGTCTCTCAAAGCCCCCCTAGACTTCCCAGAGACTCCCAGTGAGCTCTCCATTGCCTTCTTACCACAGCTGCCACGGCGCTCACAGCACTCTGATGACCCAGGAACTGACCAAGCTGCTGTCCCGACTCTGGGTCCCAGAGTCCCACAGAGCCATCACTGGAGCAGGATATCTGCAGAGTCAGAAGTCAGAGCAATGGGATTATCAGCATCCCTCCAGCATTTCTGTATGTTTATCATATAGGGTGGAAGGCAGTAAGCCATGTAATTAAAAGCCTGGGTTCAAATCCTAGCTCCGCCCCTCATTACTTTGTGCTTTGTAATCTGTTTCTCTTTCTGAGCCTTAGGTTTCTCAACTATTTAGTGAGGATAATAATAATGTACCTATCGGATATGGTGGTTGTACTGCTAAATGCATCTACATAAAGGACTTAACACTGAGCAGGGTGGCTCATGCTTGTAATCTCATCACTTTGGGAGGCCATGTCAGGTGGATCACCTGAGGTCAGGAGTTTGAGACCAGCCCAGCCAACATGGTGAAACCCCATCTCTATTAAAAATACAACAAAATTAGCTGGGCAGGGTGGTGGGCGCCTATAATCCCAGCTACTCAGGAGGCTGAGCAGGAGAATTGCTCAAACCTGGGAGGTGGAAGGTGCAGTGAGCGAAGACTGTGCCACTGCACTCCAGCATGGGCGACAAGAGCAAAACTCTGTCTCAAAAAGAAAAAAAAAAGGACTTAGCATACTGCCTGGCACACAGTGAGCATATAATAAGTAGTAGCTATTGTCCGTATTATTAACATAATGTTAATCAACAAATCCAGATAAAGGTGGGCAATCTACAGTGCCAAGGAAAGATCTGGCTACCTCGTAGGATAGACTACGACAAGTCTATTCAACTGATATTTATTTCCTTCTCCTTTCTTTTTGAGAACAATGTGGGGACCCTGCATTGGGAAAGTAGGCTTCACCAACACTGAGGGTGTAATTTGAGACTCATTTTGTGCCACGGGACAAAAAAATCCCAGCAGTACCATTTACCTACAGGGCCAGGGCATCTCAAAGCCTAGAGAGAGAGCACTATGTTCTTGCAACAAGTATGGGCTTTCTTTCTTTTCTTTTCTTTTTTTTTTTTTTTTTGAGACAGGGTCTCACTCTGTTGCCCAGGCTGGAGTGCAGTGGTGCCATCTTGGCTCACTGCAACCTCCACCTCCCAGGTTCAAGCGATTCTTATGCTTCAGTCTCCTGAGTAGCTAGGATTACAGGTGTGTGCCACCACACTCAGCCAATATTTTTTTTTTTTTTTTTTTTGGTATTTTTAGTAGAGACAGGGTTTCACCATGTTGGTCAGGCTGGTGTTGAACTCCCAACCTCAGGTGATCCACCTGCCTTGACCTCCCAAAGTGCTAGGATTACAGGCATGAGCTACCGCGCCCAATCCTGGGCTTTCTTTTAGAAAGTTTGTTGGCTCAGCTTCATCACTGACCTTGGAAATATTCTGAGTTCAATTTCCTTGACTGTGACATAGAGATAAAAGGAGTATCTACTTTACAGGGTGTTGTAAAGATTAAATGAAGCAATATATGAAAAGAGCTTAGTTTAATGCCTGGCACATATCAAGTTTGACAAATATTAGCTATTATTATTATGAATGGGTGCCAGAAAAAGGATGAGATGGGGAGTATTGTCTTGCCCCCGGAACCCAGCTGGGATCTAGGCTACCCCTGCCCCTTTACTCACCAGTAGGTTATCTTTGGTCCAGGCACAGCCAGTGACCCAGTCACGGTGACAGGCAGGGAAGGAACGGATCAAAACAGGGGCTTTGGGTGTCCTCACATCCCAGCAGAGGAGACCCTGGATAGGTCCCAAGGAGAGGGAGAAATCAGGAAAAAAGGAAGGTTGGGAACCCTGGGGCCATTTCAGGCAAGAAATTTCAAGGAAAGAGGGGGTGCAAGGAAGCACAGGTAGACAGATCTATACTAGATTTGGCAAAACAAAAAGCAGGAGGAAGCAATGGGAAATGGGTTATTAAGAACTAGGAACTGGAAGGGCTATGAGACCCTAAGGTTGTATCCTTCTGCAGCTCACCCGATCCCGGCCCCCGGTGGCCAGGTTGCCTCCATCAGTGCTGAAACTACAGCAGCTCACAGGGCCCTCATGTCCCCGCAGCTCAGCGCCGCAAGGAAAGTCTTCTGCCTTGTGCGGCAGCGTCAGCAGCTGCCTTGGCCACAGCCGCACTGTGAAATCCTCTGCATTGGAAAAAGAGAGAGAGAATAGCTTCCTGAAGAGGAAGCCAGACAGACCCTGACAGGCCAAAGACAGGAACGGCCATGTGGGCTGAGGGTGACGCCCGAGGCACAGCTCCATGGGAGGGATGCAGTGAGTCACAAGACTGCGGAGAGGCCTTGGACAAGGGTCATCAGCAAGCGTGTACACAGGACAGGAACGCCCGGCACTCCCAGCTCCCGCTCCACTGCTCAGGCCAGGAACATGGTTCCTTATCTCTACTTCTCTAACTGCACTCCCCACAGCAGCTGCTCCAGACCCCTCCTCCTCTCAAGTGTCCAGTGTCACTTCCACCTTACGACCTGTGAGGACCAGGTCTCCCACCTAGAGAGGGCCTAGGCTATCCTACATTTTCACCTCAACATCTCTCTGTCTCTCCTACTAAGAGAAACCTATCCCTTTACACAGCAAAGTCTCCTACCAGGCAGAAACTCAAAGGATTACTAGGAGTTTAGAGGTCCCAGAATGAGGGTGCAGGAACAAGAAAAAACAGTCTAAATGGATTATGGAAGATAAAGGAATTGAGAGCACTTTGAAAGTTGTAAAACAAAATCACATATGCATATTTTCATACTAATATGCATACAACTTGGAGAAAGGTATTAGTGTCTCTAAAAGGAACAGTGATTTGTTGGCCAGCCGCGATGGCTCATGCCTCTAATCCTAGTACTTTGGGAAACTGAGATGGGTGGATCATTTGAGGTCAGGAGTTCGAGACCAGCCTGACCAACATGGTGAAACCCTGTCTCTACTAAAAATACAAAATTAGCTGGGCATGGTGGCAGGCACCTGTAATCCCAGCTACTCGGGAGGCTGAGGCAGGAGAATCGCTTAAACCCAGGAGGTGGAGGTTACAGTGAGCTGAGATAGAGCCAATGCACTCCAGCCTAGGCAACAAGAGTAAAGCTCTATCTAAAACAAAACTAAACTAAACTAAACTAAAGGAAAAGTGATTTGTTAACCCTGCCCAGTGTCCAGTAGTACCTGAGGCAGAAGCCAAGAGCTGCTGGGAAGTGGCCAGTCCTAGCACAGGCTTCTGGTGTGTGGACAGGAGCCATAGGGACTGAAGGGAGCATTCCTTGAGTGTCCAGCCCTGCAAGGACCCATCTTCTGCACCACTCACCAATACCTTGGGGCTTAGCCAGGCCAGGGCAGACACTGCCACATCCAGTGCCTGACCCTGAGCCCCCTGGGAACCTAGAGAATGAGAGAGAACAAGGGAGTAAGACACTTGGAAAGCGGGTTGGGGGGCAGGCTCTGTACTCTTTCTAAAGTCTCAAAAACCCACACATTCCTCCTTCAGTACCTGAAGAGATTTTGTAGATCTTAATGCCATCCGCGCGATACCCAACAGCCACCTGATCACCATCTGGGCTGAGTGCCACGGAGAGGGCAGGAGAGAGAGAAAGGGAACCTAGGTACCCACGGGGCCGACCCAGAGACCCTGACCACACCTGAACCTGGGGACCAAGAAAAGGGATTAAGGCTACCATCTCCACTACCCAGTCCTCCGCCCTACTTTGAGTTATAGCCACTCCCATTAAAGTCCTCCTTTCAGAGACTCTTCTCATGAGAGCTGTCCCTACACACAACGGCACCCCTCTCCCTGTGGCTCCCACCATCCAAGCCCCTCCACAGTCTCCTCGACAAAGGACTCCACCCCCATCCAGATATTCTCTGTGTTTGCTACTCCTCCTCTGAACCCACCACCAGCCCTCCATAACTTGACCTTGCCATCCTCTCCAGCCGTCAGTAACTGACACCCCGCATGCAGGAAAAGTGCAGCAGCAACAAAGCCATGGTGGGCAGGGAAGGCAGCCAGCCGTGCCCCCTCTCGCCAGGCCCACAGCTCCACCATACTGTCCAGCCGGCCCACAGCCACAACCCGCCCAGGCACATTGAAGGCCAAGGTACGGACAGAGGCTCCGGGTGCCCCCAGGTCCTACACAGGGAGGTAGATATGGAAATGTCAAGACCTGCTCTCAGCACAATCCCAAAGTGACCCAGAATGCTGCTGTCTGTCATCTGCCACCCTCCAACCTGTCCTCCTGTGCTTCCCCCCAGGGCAACACTGGACCTTCTTACCTTGGTGACTTTGAGCCCATCCACCTGGAAGAAGCTGATGCTGCCAGCCCAGCTGCCTGTGGCTACTACCTGCCCCTCTGGATGGAAGGCAACGCAGTTCAGGGACTTGGGGTAGGTGTGCTGGAAGGCCAGCTGCCCACGGGCTGTGTCCCAGAGCTGAGGGAAAGAGAGGAGGAATCAGGATGCTGAACAGAGATGCCTGAACTCCTCAGTCCCAGACTTCCAGGAGCCATTTTGTCCAGTTACCCTGCCCTCAGCAGGGAAGACCTTCTCTGGCCAGGCAGCCAACAGCCTCTGCCACACTGGGCCACTCTGGGCCACTCTGAACCACTGCAGCCCCCAAGTCTTACCTTTAGGCATCCTCCCAGGCACACAGTGGCCAGCAGCCGGCGGTCTGGGCTCAGGCAGCAGCCAGTGATTTGGTACTGGTGAGCCTTGGTCTGCAGCACCCTATCCCAGAAAGATGTCAGTCCTCTGGGCCCCTGGCCATCAGTTCCCTCCTCATTTCCTTCTCCTGGGGCTTCCAACAAATGGGGAGGGCCCTCACTCCAAGACAAGCGGGGAGGACCCCTTACCGACAACCATGCTGCAGGTCCCAGAGCTCCAGGAGCCCATCAAAGGCAGTAAGAAAAAGTGTATCATCGGAGAGGAACAAACAAGCAGAGATTCCATCACAGCCACTCACCATAGACTTCTCCTCCTGTGACAGTGAATAAGGAAGTGCAGCTCAGGCCATCCCCTTGACCCTCCAAGTCCTACCACTCCAGGCCCCACCCAAAAAGAAGGCCAAGACACGAAGGGCATGAGTCCTTGGCTCTCTATGTTCCAAGCAGGCACACGTTCAAGTGGGGGCCTCATAATCCAAGTGGGGCCACATTTTCTTCCCCATTCCAAACCCCATACCTATTCCCCAAGTTACAGAAGATTTTGATGGGTCTGAGAAAATGGAGTTACATGGGGTAGGGGGTGATATGGGTGGAAAGAGGATAGAGAGAGGCTGTGGCTCTCAGACTTACCTCTCTAGCCTAATCTACTATTAGCTTCCCATAAGCACTCTCTGATGCCATAATTCCCAGCAATTTACAGGGAACACTCTCCCGCTGTGTCTTTGCTCAGTTCCTTGTTCAAACAAGAATGCCGGCCCTTCTCTACCCTATGTCCTCCTGTAACTGCACAACTCACTCAGGTCTTAATTACATTACATGGCTATGTTTTGGTTCCTTTTTTACCTTGTATGTCTTATCTCCCAACAAAACTGCCCACTTGGTGGGCAGTGACAATGTCCCAAGCCCTGTGTTTCTTGCAATGCTTAGCACAGTGCCTTAAACGGGTGGTGTGCAGCAAATATTTGCTGTGTGATTGATTTTTTGACCAAGCCCTTTCAGCTGACGTGCAGGGAGTAAAGCTGCTGAATCAATCAGAGTGATAACAGGTGTGTTTGGCTCGTCTAGGGCTTCAGGGCCGTCTGCATGGATTTTCAGAGGGTAAATTCTGCCCCTCCTTAATTGTCATACCTGCCAAGTTCTCAGGTCCAACAGGTAAACTGTCCCATTGGCAGTGCCCACAGCTGCTCTTTGCCCACTGGTGGAGAAGGCCACAGCAGTGGGGGATGAGGAAACTGCCAGAGATAGTCTGGAGCTAGAGAAAGAGTAGCAAGAAAGGGAGGAAATAAAAGAGAGAAAGCAAACAGGAGTTGATTTCTGTGTTTCTGCGCCTGGATCCCCCTCTCCACAGTGTTTCTGGTCATCCTCATTCTCCAGTTTCAGAAAGAGCTGTAGCTTGCTCTCTGGTGGGCTTACTAGGGCCTGGGGTCAAGGTCTTACCTTTGCTGATTTTTCATGGTCTGGGGTTTATTAAGCCATCGTAAAGTGTGTTGGAGATGCCATCGCTGGGAGAGGAGCGGGGCTTGGCGGTAAAGAGGTGAGTCCAGGGGCTGGTTGGCTGCCTGCTGGGGCAGGAGCCGGGGGTACTGGCTGAGGATTGAAGCCTGCTGCCTCAGGAAGGTGCGAAACACCACAACGTCAGCCTCTGGGAGCTTTTGTTCCTCTTTGGGGACTGAGGAAGCTATAAAAGAGAGGCAGAATGCCACTGGGGAGCCAGCTGGACATTAACCCCAGCACCAAACAAAACCATACGGTATGTCTACAATAGCAAGTCTCAAAGTGTGGCCCTCTGGCCCTATATCAGGAATATCTGTTAAAAGTACAAAGCTTTGAGCCCCACTCCAAACCTAGGGAACCAGAATGTGGAGACCCAAGGATCTGCAATTTGAACAAGTTTCCTAGATAGTTTTATGCTAACTAGACAAAGTTTGAGACTCTCTGGTCCAAGAATTCTAGGTGAAAGGTCTCCTGAGAGTCAGGAGACCAGACCCAGTTCCAAGTGTGCAGCCACCACATGGAGGTTGGTAAGAAACTTCGAAATGCTTCTTGGCATTTTCAGCTTGAAATGGAAATTTGACTATTTTTTCCATTACACCCACACCCTGCCCCAACCCCAAGCAGGGCCTCCATAAGCATACCCAGGAGTCCCATATCTCAGAGAAGAATCCACCCAGTGACTCATCTTACCATAGAGGGCATGGGCCTCCAAGAGCCGAGAGACCAGACCCAGTTCCAAGTGTGCAGCCACCACATGGAGGTTGGTAAGAAACTTCGAAAGAAGGCCACGGTTCCCGCTCTGGAGCTGGGAAGATCAGATTGGATTCATGATGGATGTGAAGAGGCTAGTGAGAAGGGATAGTTTAGTCTCAGAACCTGGATACACAGACAGGATCTGAGCTCAGACAAAGGACTTGAAGAAGGGCAGGCAAACTGAAAGGAAAGAGGTAGAGGACGTTTGGGAGGGGGTAATGGCAGTGGTGATGGTGGAGATGGTAAGAGGGAGAGGGGTCCCAGAACAGCCAAAGCACTCACTTTGGAAAAGGTGTCTATGAGGTCTAGGAACTAACCAGGTGGTAAGGCAGGTCTCCAAGAGCCTCAGGAGGGCAACTTCGGAAGGTGCCTGAAGCATCAGCATCACACGTCTTCCAGAGCTGAGCTGTATGAACAGATATTGAGAGAGGCCCTCAGCATTCCCAAAGGCTGTAGGGAAGGTGGCCAGCAGATGGGAGCACCCGTGGGTGGTCCTGGCCTCCAGGCCCAAGTTCCACACTCAGTGCCTAGGCTGACTGGGGCTGCAATCACCTGCAATGAGGATGTGTGCCGTGTCCTCTAGCCCTGGCCTCTTCCCATAGCGACGTTTAGCTGCTGTTCTCAGGGGCCCATCAGGGAGGCACAACCGGGCACCAGGGCGCTCCAGAGGGCCCTCCCCTAGCAAACTGTCCTCATGTGAGGAAGGGAGAGAGGAGAAGGAAGAGGCCTGTCAGTGAGCATCCTGGCATAGCAGTGGACTCCTAATCCCCGCTCAAAGAGCGGAAACAGGAGCAGCTGGAGTAGTAGCCCATTCACTGTTTAGGAGCTAGGTATTGAAGCTATACAGAGAGCCCTGGCACAAAGAAGGGAAGACACAGAGAGGTCAGCAGGAGCTCAACTGGGGCACCTGTACCTGCGCAGACTCTGGACGAGGTAGGCAAATGGGCCCATGGGGTAGGGGTCTCCACTGTTACCAGCAGCCACTGCTTCTTCCCAGTTGTTAGTCCCCTTGGGTAGTGTCCGCCACACACTCAGCACTCCATGCAGCTGGTCCACAGTCAAACCTGAAAACTCAAGCTCTCTGAGGCCCTCCCCTAACCACAGAGTGTCTCTACCCCCCACCACACCCAGTGTCTCCTTGCACTGCTTGCTGAGACCCCAGTGGAACCAATGTCATCTGAGCCCTGGGCCCTCAGCATCCCAACCCACCCCAAGCACTGACCACTCCGTGTGACCTCTAGGGTGGTCAAGGCCTGGGGAAGGACATCAGGCCCATGCTCCTGCTCCAGTGTACTCAGGATGTGCTGCAGCAGCAGGGGGACAGTGGCAGGCAGGGACCGGAGTCTCTCAGACACCTAGGATGGCGGGAGGATAGCCTCAGTCAGTGTGGCGGGAGGAGAAGCAGCTTGGGTTGTGGGATAGGGGAGGGACAGCAGGAGGACAGTGTGGAGGAATGAAAAAGTCAGAGTGGGAGAGAAGTGAGGTGAGGTGTGAGACAAGGATGGGGGATGGGCGATCACTAGACAGCAAAGAAACGTGGGATGGGGAAGAGACATAGCAGCTGAAGAGAGAATGGGAAGTGGTGATTAGGACTTGGAAGGTAAGGAGAACCAACCTGCTCATACAGCGTGAAGAGCCTCAGGTGATCGGTGACCAAGCGCAGGTAGAGTGGCCGGCCTGATTCCCGCTTCACTAGCAGCAGTCGCATCTGACAAGACTCAGGACTCAGCGTGCGGACCAGGAGGCCTGCCTACAGTCAGCCCTCTACCCCAGCACCAGCCCCTCTGCAAGGCAGCTCCTCCTCTGAGAGTCCCCAGCAGGCAGCAGGACACAACCATCCCTCTCCCACACTGCTCTGCCCAGCCAGCCCTGCCAGAAAACCCCTGTGGCTCAGCCTACCCCACCACAAACCACTTTACTCATCCTCTCACCCCGAGAGGCCCCAGAAAGGCCATTCACTGGGGGAAGAGGGCTGGGGGACATTATCAGAAATCACAATTTTCTTTTCTTTCTTTTTTTTTTTTTTTAAAAAGATGGGGTTTCACCATGTTGGCCAGGCTGGTCTTAAACTCCCAACCTCAGGTGATCCACCTGCCTTGGCCTCCAAAGTGCTTGGATTACAGGCGTGAGCCACCATGCCTGGCAGGAATCACAATTTTCTTATTAACAACTTCCCATGAACAGAGTTTCTGAGAAAACAAAGGAGCATGTCTGTGCGAGGCACTAGCAGCCTCAGCACCCAGGTCCTCATAGCCCTCAGATTCACCCCACACAACTACCGGCCCTGGCCTAGAATCCAACCTGGTTGTTAAACGGTGACTCCTCCAGCCGCTTCCCGTACAGAGCCAGCTCCTCTCTCACCAGCCGGGCCCGAGCAGAGGCCTCCAGAGGCCCCAAGGCCACCACGTGGGCACCCTGGCTCTGCTCAAGGGTCTCCCCTAGGCCCACATCACTAGACACACTCAACACCAGGTGTACACACTGTGATATTTGGGCAAAGTGGCAGGAGGGGAGAAAGAAAAGAAGAACCACATTGGAGAGGCCCCTCTCCTCCCTGCTGTATTCCTCCGTCGCCCCAGCCTGCCTCCCCACATCCACTTCCTTCTCACACTCACCTGGGGAAGCTTCTTTGGGATCCAGTCTGAAATCAGCTGCCCATTCTGGTCTACCAACCTATCAGCCCCATCGATGATCAGGACCTGGGTCTGGCCAGGCTGCAGGGACTCAGCAGACTTGGGCAGCAGCCTCTGCTGCAGCTCCCACACCAGGCTTCTGTACATGGAGAGGAAGTCAGGGTCAGTGGGAGAGAGAGAAACACAGGGGTGGTACCACGGGCATCAACAAGGCCGGGCTCATTGGGGCATACCCACCGGTAGCTGTTGGGGAGGGCACTTGGCTCTTTCAGTTGGCCATGCAGATAGGTACAGAGGCGTCTGAGCAGAGTGAGGGCAAGGCCTTGGTCAGGACGAGCCCCAGAAAAGTGGAAGAAGACTAATGGTGCCACCTTGGCCCCATCAGGAGCCCGCAGGGCTGACACAAGAGATGCCTGCATGGGGCAGGAACAGAAAACATGGTTGCATTTTACATGCTTGAGCTCCCTGTGCCTGACCTCAGCCCACACAGGCTTCCCTCCCTCCTGCCCAGGCCCCTGAGACTCTGTACCAGGAAGGCCGTCTTGCCCTGTCCTGACTGCCCTGTCACCAGGCTCAGCCTCCCGTGTTGCAGCATCAGCTGCTGCACTGTGTCCTGAAGAAGGCGCGGCCGGGCAGGACTCGGTGGCTTCTGCATCTGCTGGAAGGTGTCCTGGACCAAGTCATCGTCTGGGATGGACGCTGGCTGCTCCAGCAGGGCCTCAGGCTGACAGTATATGGAGCAGTGACTATCCATGGTGCCATGCTCCTCAGGACCCCCAGGCTAAAACTCACAGAGCCCCCACCAAGTTACTTCCTACCCAGGACAACCCAGACCACCCCATGTCCCTCTCCACACCTCTGGACATCAGTGCTTCTGCTGACCTGCAGGTAGAGCTTCTGGATCATATTCCACACATCCTGCAGAACCAACTGCCCAAACTCCTCCAGCCCGCCAACATAGGGCCGGCCAGCTGCCACACCCCCCCACTCACAGGGGTATCTGTAGGCAAATCAAGCATAACCAGGTCAGGACAGGCCTGGCTCCTCTCACCTCATCTTTGTACAGGTGCTCCCTACCTCTCTCAGCTCACCTGCGGCAGGTAATCCCGTTCTGTCTGCTTAGGTAGCTCTTCAGTTCTGAAATCCGACATGCGGCCTCTTCAGACTCAGAAACAAAGTCAGATTTCCAGGCATCTGGCACAGAGCTGACCACCAAAGACCCCAAAAGTTGGAATAGATTCAGACTCCAGCCAGCCTCCCTCCACCAACCACCAGACATAGCTGTGATTTCCCAAAGCTCCTCAAGTAGAGATCTCCTGACTCCAGCACCAAGGCTGACGTGGGGCCGCAAAGGCATGCTGAGTCCTGTTTCTGTCTCATAGCACTCCCCTTCTATACTCTGAATACTGGGCAGAGACTAGCCTGTCTGGTCTTCTAGGGAAGGAGCCCCAACCCTGCAGGCAACAGAAAGTACCTGAGAAAGCTGGAATCCCGGAAGTAGATGAGAGCTTCGGCAGAGGGCTGCAGACGCTGGTTCCGGTTCAGGAACTGCATCACCTCCATCTCCGTCACAGAGCGCCCT
Organism: Cacajao melanocephalus; assembly: GCA_963573385.1. NCBI lineage: Eukaryota > Metazoa > Chordata > Mammalia > Primates > Pitheciidae > Cacajao > Cacajao melanocephalus. Next base: position 172,624 of record CAUYLG010044548.1, on the reverse strand, counting down.
GAAGGGTACCGCTGGGCCTGCGGGGAGGGCAGAGACAGTGGATTTAGTCCTAGGCCACAATGACCCTCCCTCCAGATCTGCCAAGTCCCCAGGCCTCTTGTATCTGTGATGTTCCTCTCTCCCTCCCTCTAGACGCAAGCAATAAAATATACCTATAATAGCTAATGTTTTTAAGTTATTTTTATTTTTTTCCTGGAAGAAGGCGCTAACAGCTAACATTTGTTGAATGCCTGTAATGTATTCAGTATTCTATTATAGACTTTTGTTTTTGTTGTTTTTTGGAGACAGAGTTTCGCTCTTGTTGCCCAGGTTGAAGTGCAATGGCAAAATCTCAGCTCTGTACAACCTCCACCTTCGGAGTTCAAGCGATTCTGCTGCCTCAGCCTCCCAAGTAGCTACCACGTCCAGTTAATTTTTGTATTTTTAGTAGAGACGGGGTTTCACCATGTTGGCCAGGTTTGTCTTGAACTCCTGACTCCAGTGATCCACTGCCTCAGCCTCACAACGTGCTAGGATTACAGGCATGAGCCACCGCACCTGGTCCTGTTACAGATTTTTAGTTCTCATAATAACCCTCCAATGTAAATGTCATTGCTTCTCTTTAATGTGTAGAGAAATTGAGGCTAGGTCAGATTAAGCTGCATTCCACAAAGCCACACAACTTGTAGGTGACAGAAGGGAGATCAGGACCCAGATCTATCTGATGGCAACACCTAAACAGACCTACCCTCTTATATTTACTCTTGGCCAACCCCAGAGGTACTTCTCAAAGGAGTTTCCTCATCTATAGCATGGTCACTTGCAGTATCTTCAGCCTGTATTTCATATCAAGTCTCAAGGACCTGCCTGCCCAGGGTTCCTGACAGAGTGTGGCTTCTCCTGGCCTCTGCTGCAACCTTTGTTTCCTCCCCAGCTCTCCTCCAAACCTGTTTGCCTTACCCAGTGGAAGTGTGGATGGTCAGGAAGGTTGTAGCTGGGGGGAACGTATCCATAACGGGAGCCCAGAATCCCCACAAACAGCTGTGCATTCTCCACCTCCCCAAGGCACACTTCCAGTTGTCTGTAGGCATGGTTATAGGGACACGTGGGAGTCACTGAGGGCATGGTATCAGGGAACATAGGCAGAAATAAGGAGACAGGGCCCTGGCTCACAACTGAGAAAAGAGAAGGCAGGCTGCTCTTGTTAGTATCCAAAGGGCAACTCCCACCTTCACCCTCATCCATTCTTGCAGCCCGAACCCTGCCCACCTCAGGTCTACCACTCAAGCCCCTCATCCCTGACCCAGCCCCTCTTCTCTGCATCCCCCACACCTGTTCCTACGGGTCTCCTCCTCAGTGACGCCCCAACGGAGGTCGATGCCATGAAGGCTGATGTGGTGAGGGGCCGCTCGGGCCTGCAGTGCCGGCAGCACAGACCTCAGCAGCAGGTCCCGCTCCCCATGCATGTCTCGGAAAGTAGATGAAATGAAAAGCCGGATGCTGCGCCATCTGGGGATAAGCAAAAGGCTGGGCTCGATCTAGGGGTGAGCCCCACCACCCAATCCACAGACACTGCTGTGATCACCCTTTAGTACTGAGCACAAGGCAGGTATGACAGACAGCAGATGGGTCCCCAGCAGGCCTTCAAAGAATCACCTGCTCATGGTCTCAACTGTAGGGCCCTGGAATTTAAACCCCACTTGCCATTTCTTGTACACCTCTCCTTTTTCTAGTAATCATGATTATGTTCTTACTGTTTGTTCATGACAACCCTATGGGGTAAGCACTATCATTATCTCCATTTTACCAATCAAGAAACTATACCTTTAAGAAATTAAGCAACTAGGCCAGGTTCAAACTACTATTTGGCAAAGCCACAATGAAAAAGCCAGAACCTGTGCTTCTAAGCCCTCTGCCTAGGCCCTGGCCATATGGCCGTGATGTCTGCCATCCTCTTTGCATTCTGACCTCCTTTGCTCAGTAGAGAAAGGAAGGGCTTGCTCACAATCTGACAGCTCCCTGTGGTAGAGAAACCCTTGCCTGAGAAAGAGGAAGCGTACTTTCATGAAGAGAACAAGCAGCACCTCACCAGATAGAATTTCAGTCCCAGTTTCTCCAGGTTTGACTGCAGCCCCTCCCAATTCACAAAGGCCTAGAAACACAGACTGACCCTTGCTGGGAAATAGGAGCTAAGGGGCTTAGAGTGTCCTCTTCCAGCGGCCGGAGAGACTGGATCCCTGTCTTTCCTGGGGGTGGTGGAATTTTGAATATTTTGTCCATTTGGCCCACATGTTCCAGAAGATGAGAGGCTCCATGCTCTGCAATGAACCTGACATAAATAACAAGATAAATGTGAGTAGAATAACAGAGGTCAAAATCAGGGAGGTCTTCCAAAAAGGTCAGGAGGGAAAAGATATGTCTAGGTTTGATCACCAGTTAACTGAAGCTTCTTAAGATGACCATAAGCAGTTTATGCAGTCTTAAAATAAATGAGGATGCAGAACCATTGGAATGAAGGAAAAGAGAAGAAGCCCAGCTCGCCTCTCCTGCTGTGCACAGTAATCATAAACTTGCTATTGGGCCAGCGGCAGTGGGCTAGGATAAGGTGTAAAAGTTAAAGCCATCCAGTCTGGGTTTGAGCAGCTCTGTACCAGCCATAAAGGTTCCCTGGAGAAGGAGGGAACCTTTCCAGAGGCTTCCTAAAAGGAGTTGAGGGAAATGGATGGTATCCAAAAGTAAAGGCAGGGGAGAAAACAAGTAAATAAGAAGGCGAAGAATGGAGAGAGAAAAAAACGTGAAAAGATCTCTATAATTTAGCTTATAAAGATGTAATTTTCTCTGGATCAAGAATTGAACAGAAGCCACTGTGACATGCCCAACTCCTTACAGTGAAATCTCCCGTGTCCCTTTTCTTCTTTCCTACTGGATATAATATAATACAAACTTGGCTGAATACCAAGATGGCTGGATCTGAAGCAGACATATTGAATCATGAGGTAGAAGCTGAGTATCTGAGGATGATGGAGCAATAAGAGAGAAAGTGCCTGGGTCCCTGTGACACTGTGTTGCTGCTATGCCTGGATGGCTGTAAAAGAGGAATAAACTATCTTACTTTAAAAAAGAAGTGATTGGAGTAGAGATAGTCTCCTAAAGGCTTTCTAACAAAGTCTCCAAGCCTTCAGTGTCTATTTTGTACTCACTTCAGTATCCCATCAGTACAGCCTGAGAGTGTCACGTCATTGGGATTCAAATCTGTTGACCTGGCAAAGGAAGAAGCAGTCACTAACCATAACAAACAGTACCTGGAACATAGTGACTGCCCACTAACATCCCATGATGGAAACCCCACTTCTGCACCTTTAACCGGGTTATGTGCTAGGCTAGGGCTAGGGTGGACTCTCACAGAGGGGTACAAAGTTAGGCTAAAGTATCTTCCTGAAGGGTAACAGAAGTAAGAAGGCAGAGTTGGGGAGGTACCTGGCAAGTGGGGGTGTCCTAGGCTGTGGGAGAGGTAGAGAGGAAATGTAGACCACTAATTTCTGACACTGGGCAGGAAGGATAAGCACTCTTACAGGTATTGTACCCTTCTTAGGAGGATACCAACGAAGAGGCACTTGGAATTCACATGCTGCCAGTAAAGCTGTTTGGCCACATTTATCATTCCATAATCCATGCTTTGGCCAAAGAGGATGACCCTGTCCACCTGTAAGATGAAAGGGGAGAAGATGCTAGAGAAGGGATGCTAGAGACCCAGGACATTAAGATATGAGCTTTCTGAGGACAGGAGGATTAGGAGAACTCTGAAGGGAGTGCCTCTCCTAAGCACATAGAGGGGACATCAAAGTAGAGGTTGAAGTGGGGCAGTGGTATGCTGTAGCTGGCTCATTCAGGCTCAAGAGAGCTGATTGTTACGTTTTCAGAAATTTTATGAGCGGTTGCTAAATACGGACATTATTAAACATTAAATTGTATACATTTAAAAAATTAAGTAAGTTATATTTAAACAAATATGGCCAGACACGTTGGCACACACCAGTAGTCCCAGCTACTTGGGAGGCTGAGGCAAGAGAATCACTTGAGCCCAGGCGTTTTAGTTGCAGTGAGCTATCATCGAGCCATTTCACTCTAGTCTGGGCAACAGAGTGAAACCCTGTCTCAAAATATAAAAAATCAGAAAATAAAACAAATGTAATAAATATTCAAAATGCATAACTTCCTAATAATTTTACTACATTTTGCGATGATCTACTCACCCTTATTTACATCTACTGTATCAGGATTGTGGGAACACTACAGTAGTGTGCTCCTGAGCATCTTTTCCCGACTCTGTGTTCAGTTGCATCATGTTGGGAGTTTGAAATCAGCCTCAGTAGGACTGTTTATACCATGGAAATTAGCAGATGCTATTAACCAAGGCTTATTTTTCCAGACAGCTGGTTGTTAGACATTTACCAGCACACCACTGAGTAGGGGGTTGTAGCCAGTAGAGAGCTGATCTGAATATTGTACATGGTTGGAGAAGTCAGCTTTAAAGGTCCAAAAATGAAATATATCAATTATAGAATAAAATGACGGGGAGAGAAAGGGTTTCTCAGAGATTGAGTAATACTCACAGGAACCCTTTGGCCAGCCAGAGACAGCAGGTATTTCCCAAAAGTATTCAGGGACCATTTGTTCTTTTCGTCAAACTCCTGAAGGAAAGAGACTTCATGTTATGTGGTTGCACAATAAGTGACAAACACTGCTTGGGAAATCTTCAGAACTATGTATATCTGTGCCTTTACCAAATACCTGGGCTATTCCCAGGCCTGTGTCCTTTGTGTATTTTTGGATGGTTAGGGGTGAGTGTCTGACCTGGACTTGAGCCTGGAGCTTGATGGCAGTCTTCAGGATGCCTTCTTCTGGCTTAAGCACTGCAGTCTTCAGAGTGTCTCCTCCACACAGCACAACATCCACCTGCTCCGCCGTTGTGATCATCATCCCAATCAACAGCAGCACATAGTTCAGTGGGGGCTGGTTTGACAAGTATCAGGGGAAATAAAGCTCCCTTGCTTTGGAATTCACCCTTACCCATCCATCCCTGGAGGCCAAACCCTCCCATTGGTTTCGGGGAATGAGAAAAGGCATAAAATCCCAACTTAGGAGGGGTCAGCTTCGGCAGCCCTCAGGAAGAGCTGACTGTGGAAGGAGGAAGAGAGGAGCCAGGCTCCCTGCCCAAGTTCAACACTGGGTATAGTAAGGTGAAAGTGAGATATATTTTGGCAATGGAAATTTAGAGAGTACCAAGTACCAGCCAAAGGTGAAACGTTAGTATTATCCATAAACCTGGTTGAAACAATATCCTAGGAATTGTCCCTAGGAACCAAGGACTGATACTTGGAAGCAAATTCATATCATTTACTTCAGTCTGAGTGCTTGCCTGGAAGAACCAGCTCTGGGAACAGGATACCTGACTCAGGATTCCCAGCAGCCTATCAACCCCTTGGAGGATGCTTTTTATTTTCTTACCCCTTGTGGGTTGCTCTTGGGACACAGCTTGTCTGCATTGGCATGTGTCAGATAGACCAAGATGGTGCGGCCTGGCAGTGGGGGCAGGCTGTGCTTCACAGAGAGGTTCACAGCTGTCTCCAGGGCCTGTCGATACCGGTTCAGCATCTCACCATCATATCTCCACTGTCTATAGGCAAAAAAGACACAGACACACGGGCTCAGGGACTTATCTGCCTGCCCCTTAGAGGCAGATGGGAAGATGAGAACTTGCCACTTAAGTACTGAGTCTTCTCCCTCCCGCCTCAAGCATCACACCCGCTTCCCCAGCCTGCTCCATTGCTGGTGTAGAGGACTGGGACAGAGCTTCCCTCTGCCCCCATTCTATAGGACTCTTTTTTTTTTTTGAGATGGAGTCTTGCTCTGTCGCCAGGCTGGAGTGCAGTGGCGCAATCTCTACTTAACCTCTGCCTCCTGGGTTCAAGCGATTCTTCCACCTCAGCCTCCCGAGTAGCTGGGACCACAGACGCGTGCCACCATGTCCGGCTAATTTTTGTATCTTTAGTAGAGACGGGGGTTTCACCATCTTGGCCAGGATGGTCTCGATCTCTTGACCTCGTGATCCGCCCGCCTTGGCCTCCCAAAGTGCTGGGATTACAGGCGTGAGCCACAGCACCCAGCCTAGGACTCTTCTAATCCACACTCATGGTAGGAGACAGGAAGTCACCTGTGGACCCACTAGCTATACTTACCACATGAATCCATTCTTACTTCATGAAGCAAGATTTAATGGCTACATAGTTTTAAATCATATTTTAAAGAATAAATGCTAACTCCTTACTCTGAAAACTGGCAATTAAAAGAGAATAAGTTGAATACTCATTCCCACCTTTCCCATACAATCTATTTCAGGGTAACTAAATAGATTTAGTTGATAAGGGAGGCTCTTTTAAAAATTCCAATTAATAAATATGGAGTAATGATAAAACCCTTACTCTGCAACCACCAATGAAGCAATTTGGTTCACGCAAAGATTACCAATAGATAAGCCATTAACTATTGTGGAGAGATTAGGCTATTACCATCTAAAAACACTGATCAATATTGGCATTACTAAGGAGTGGTCCCACTTAAATAGTATATCTATAGGATCACCTATGAAATACTTGCAAAAAAAAAAAAAGGCAAATCTGTTCAAGTCTTTAGAGCTAATGAACGTGAAATAGAAAAACAAGTTAGATGACACCATGAGGACGGAGGCAAATCCAGAATATGGGATATTCTGTGGGGCCCCTGAACCTGGTTTTCACAGTAACTCAATGGCATAAGAACAATTAAAAGGTTAAAAGCGACCTAAGTGACTTAACAACCAAATGCAATGTGTAGACCTTGTTTAGATCTGGATTTGACTAAAACTGTAAAATTATATTTTTAAACAATTGGAAAATTTGAATATGGACTAGATAACAGATGATAATACCAAGGAATTATTTTTAATTTTGTCAGGTATATTAATGACATTATGTAAAAAAAGTCCTTTTTTAAAGAAACACACATGAAATAAGGAAAGGTGAAATAAAATGTGTCTTATTTTTTGACACTTGTTTTAAAAACATCTTTGGCCGGAGGGGTGGGGGTGTGGTGGCTCACGCCTGTAATCCCCAGCACTTTGGGAGGCCGAGGTGGGTGAATCATGAGGTCAGCAGTTCAAGATCAGATGGTGAAACCCTGATTCTGCTAAAAATACAAAAATTAGCTAGGTGCGGTGGCAGGCGCCTGTAATCTCAGCTACTTGGGAGGATTATAATCGATTGAACCCAGGAGGTGGAGGTTCAGTGAGCCAAGATCGCACCACTCTGCACTCTAGTTTGGGTGATAGAGCAAGACTCGGTCTCAAAAAAAAAATTCAAAAGAAAAAAAGAGATCAGTAAAGAAAATGCGATAAAATCTAGATAATCAATGAATCTAGCAAACAGTTTTATGGAAGTCTACCATATTTTCATCACTTGGGTGCATAAAGTTTTGTTTTTTTCTTTTTGAGATGGAGTTTTGCTCTTTGGCCCAGGCTGGAGTGGTGTCATGATCTCAGCTCACTTCAACCTCTGCCCCTGGGGTTCAAGCGATTCTCCTGCCTCAGCCTTCCAAGCAGCTGGAATTACAGGAGCCCGCCACCACATCCGGCTAATTTTTTGTATTTTTAGTAGAACAGGGTTTTGCCATGTTGGCCAGGCTGGTCTCGAGCTCCTGACCTCAGATGATCCACCTGCCTGGGCCTCCCAAAGTGCTAGGATTACAAGCATGAGCCACTGCACCCAGCCTATTTAAAGTTTTTTATACTAATTTTTTAGTCTAGCAAAATCAGTAGTCTTCCCAGCGCTATCCAATAGAATTAAATTACAATTAAATCAAACTTAAATTATATACATACAATTTTCTCATAGTCACATTTTAAAGAGTAAAAATAAATTAATTTTATTAATGGTGAAATTAATTTTTCTTTTCTTTAAGAGACAGGACGGACATGGTGGCTCATGCCTGTAAACCCAGCATTTTGGGAGGCCAAGACGGGTGCATCACTTGAGGTCAGGAGTTCAAGACCAGTCTGGCCAACATGGTGAAACCCTGTCTCTACTAAAAAATAGAAAAAATTAGCTGGGTGTGGTGGCATGTACCTGTGATCCCAGCTACTTGGGAGTCTGAGGCATGAGAATCACTTGAACGGGGAAAGCAGAGGTCCAGTGAGCCAAGATCACACCAGCCTGGGTGACGAAGTGAGACTCTGTCTTAAACAAAAAAGAGAGAGAGACAGGGTCCTTGGCTCATGCCTATAATCTCAGCACTTTGGTTTGGGAGGCTGAGGTAGGTGGATCACCTGAGCTCAGGAGTTTGAGACCAGCCTGGGCAACATAGTAAACCCTATCTCTACAAAAAATACAAAAATTAGCTGGGTGCAGTGGTGTATGCCTATCGTCATAGCTACTTGGGAGGCTGAGGCAGGAGAATCCCTTCAACCGGAGAGGTGGAGGTTGCAGTGAGCTGAGATCGTGCCATTGAATTCCAGCCTGGGTGGTGGGAATAAAACCCTGTCTCAAAAAAAAAAAAAAAAAAAAAAGGGACAGGGTCTTGCTCTGCTCAAGCGATTCTCCCACCTCAGCCTCCCAAGTAGGTGGGATTACAGGTGCAAGCCACTGCACCTGGCTAAAATTAACTTAATATTGCACTTTATTTAACCTAATATATAAAAATATTTTCATATCAGCCTGTAATTAATACAAAAATTATAAATATTTCACATTTATTTTTTCTGACTACCTTCAAAATCTAGCATGTCTCAACTCACACTTCACTAGTATATTTCAACTGCTAAACACCCACATGTGGCTAGTGGCTACCACATTAGTCAGTACAAGAATATCATTTGGACTGCCACCTTGGGCTTGATTCTGGGTTTTGTTTTTTTGTTGTTTTTTTTTTGAGATGGAGTCTCACTCTTGTTGCCCTGGCTGGAGTGCAGTGGTGTGATCTCAGCTCACTGCAACCTTTGCCTCCCAGGTTCAAGCAATTCTCCTGTCTCAGCCTCCTGAGTAGCTGGGATTACAGGCACCCGCCACTATGCCCAGCTAATTTTTGTATTTTTAGTAGAGAGGGGGTTTCACCTTGTTGGCCAAGCTAGTCTCAAATGCCTGATCTCGTGATCTACCCACCTCAGCCTCCCAAAGTGTTGGGATTACAGGCGTGAGCCACTGCACCCGGCCCAGCTTGATTTCTTAAATGGCCCTCTGTTCAGCCACTGATTCAGGAGATTCCTGGTCACTGAGCACTCTAGAAGGTTAGGTGAGTCCTGTGGTTGTTTTGAGTAAAAATAAGTGTAAGGTACTGATGAAGTACTTAAAAAGACAGCAGAGACTTCACCAAGCCTACAAAACAGATTGTACGTCTGTCTTTGAGCCTACTTGATGGTAATTATCTGTGTGTATGTCAAAACAAACACACACATGCACAACAAAAGCAAAAAAACGAATGGGCCAAAAAATATAGAAGGAGATAGAAATAAAAAGAAAAGCAAACAAGTCACAGAAAAGTAAAAGAAAGAAAACCATGAATCAGAGCAGAAGCAGAGAGGACACCAGGATACACCACCATATATCAGCATAACTAAAAGAAAGGAATCCACGTAAACCAATAAAACAATCACAGATAATAGAGTAGAGGTCCAGAAGTAGACTTTGTTTCATGATCTCTCTTTAGGACAATGTTAAAAACAAGGTGTGTTGTGCAAGGAACCAGGCAATTCTGAGCCATTGCGATGAATGACAAGCAAGTCTTTACAGAAAGACAGTTGGGCTTCCCAGATGACTTTCAACCTGTGCCAGGGTAGCCCCTATTGCCCACCCTTGGCTCCCAGACAGCACATACACACCTGGCCTTGTGGACTCTCAGCTTCTCCTGCTTGAGCTGCTCATACATCACAGGTATCCTCATTACTGCCCGAAGCTGCTGACGGCTTAGGGAGCAAAGAAACCTCCGCCTGGGACGGTTCTTCTCATTTCTAGTTATTATCCGCCTCATCAGTGTTAGATTAGAAGGAAAGGGCAATGCTGTATGATGACAGGTAAATTTCTGAGTTAGGCAGCTTCTATTCTCTCATCTTTTCCTACCAGTAATGTGGCCTGATCCCCAACCTTTGGAGCTGGCAAGTGCCTGACTTCTGCCCCCCATCCCTACACATCCTGAGACTGCAAGGCAAGAGGCTGAAAATATTGGTGTTGCTGCTTCATTTATTGTCAGAAACGAGAGGCAAACAGGAGTTGGAAGAAGGGAGAGAATACCTTGATTTCTGAGTTGAGCCTCAAGGGCATCAATGGAATCATGGGCGTTAAGAAATCTGAATGGAAACTGTCGACTGTGGATGACCGACTTCTGCAAAGCAAGGGAGAGGTCATGAGCACAGGAGCCAGGAGTATGGAGGGCTTCAGGGGTCTACTCTATTAGCTTTATGGGAAGGTACGGAAGGACAAAATGGACTTAGACAAGAGATATAGAAAAGGGGTAATAAGGAGAAAGAAAAAGTCATCATTTTACGGTGTGAGAAGAGGTAAAGAAGATAAAGTAACAGAAGGAGCCTTGTTTCTTTTAAGACTCCCTATGGGTGGGGTGTGGTAGCTCATGCCTATAATCACAGCACTTTGGGAGCCTGAGGCGGGTGGACTGCCTGAGCTCAGGAGTTCGAGATCAGCCTTGCCAACATGGCAAAACCCTGTCTCTATAAATAAAAAATAAAGACTCCCTATGAAATCAGTTACATCACATAAGTGTTTCTTCCTGGTAAGTCACTGAGCTCAGAAAATTAAAATGAAAGCTCTTATACTCTATTGTAACTTCTCAAAGGATTTACCGAACCCCCAAATCTATCTGTATTTCCAGACCTACTTACAGACCACATGGAAAGAGCTTGGTGGCCATCACCTTCCTCTGCCACCTGAAAAAGCCTGGCCTCCAAAACAGCAGTGGCCTCCATAGGCACCTCTAGTTGCTGGGCACCACGGCTACCTGCCCCTCACACATACCGCATGCTGGAGTCTCTGGAGAACAAGCTCATGGTGGCGGGCACTGATTCCAACACGCAGCAGGTTGCACAGGTTCCGAAGCATGGCCATGAAGGGAAGCTTCTCCTTTTCTGTGGAATGTGGGGCATAGAGTGAGAAAACCAAATGAGGAGGCCAGGCACAGTCGCATGCACCTGTAATCCCAGCTACCAAGGAGGCTGAGACAGGAGGATCACTTGAGCACAGGACCCTGGACTTGGAGTCCAGCCTGGGCAACATAGCAAGACTCTGTCTCTAAAAAAAAAAAGCAAATTAGGGACGATGAGAGAGAGGTCAGAAACCAGAGCAAGAAGTTCAGAGACCAAGCATGTAGAAAGTCCAAGACAGAGGAAGTGAGGAACTGACATACAATCTACTCTATCCAAATGTTTTAAAGGCTTGGAAAGATTAAAAACAAGGTTGGCCTGAAGTTTGGAGTAAAATTTATGCAACACTGTTTATGGGATGGCTGTTTCAATAAACAACTTATGTTACCACTTTACCTGTTGGCTCTAGCCCTAAGATTGGGTTCAACTGACAAAATGTATTCTCTAGTCTAGGGCAAATTTCCAAACTTTTTAGACGACCAAAAGAGAAATTGATTTATGAAGTATATACTAACATAATGTAGTACATTCATTAGTTAATATTTCAAGGCACAATATACAATTAAAAGAAGGTTCTCCATTTATAATAATGAATATAAATCCATATTTCAAATAATCTTCATAATTTTTAAGTTTTTAACCAATTCTTTTTTTTTTTTTTTTAAGACGGGGTTTCACCATGTTGGTCAGGCTGGTCTTGAACTCCCGACCTCAGGTGATCCACCCACCTTGGCCTCCAAAGTGCTTGGATTACAGGCATGAGCCACCACGCCCGGCCCTAATTTCTTATAAGATTTGATTAGTCATTAATTTCTTTTGCTTAAATACAGGTGAAAAAGATTCGCACTGGAGACAGAATTTTACCTCTGTCACTTTCTTATTGTTCACTTGTCCCTGTGTTAATATTATCTTCAAGCCATAGTGTCTTTTCTTTTTTTGAGACAGAGTTTTGCTCTGTTGCCCAGGCTGGAGTGCAGTAGTGCAATCTTGGCTCACTGCAAACTCTGCTTCCTGGATTCAAGCAATTCTCCCACCTCAGTCCCTGAGTAGCTGGGATTACAGGTGCCCACCACCATGTCCAGCTAATTTTTGTATTTCAGTAGAGATGGGGTTTCATCATGTAGGCCAGGCTGGTATTGAACTCCTGACCTCCAGTGATCCACCCGCCTCGGCCCCCCAAAACGCTGGGATTACAGACGTGAGCCACCACACTCGGCCCATAGTTTCTTAATAATAGTATTTTTAAGGTTTATATCAATTTTAGAGGGTTAATTCAGTTAATATTGAATAATTCCAAATCCACCTACAATTTAAAGATAAATTGCTATGAGTCAAACAATGTAGAAAGCAAAAAAAAAAAAAAAGAGTGAAGGGGCACCATCAATGCCCTCAGATTGTGGATGCTCAGAAAACCTCAACTGTTATGCATAACACTATATCATACGGACTGAGTGAGCGACTATGTGGGTTCGATCTGCATGGTAAATATTGGGAAAATTCTTTTCTTTTAGATAAAAATAAACTAAATGGGAGGGGTGATTTTCTTTTCCTGGACAAAGGTACATTCAAACCACTTTAGAGACCAAACCATGTCAGTCCGTCACTGTGCCTTGTGCAGCAGCCCACACCATCAGCATCTACCATCAGGTAAGTGGTGCTCCCTTTGTAAAGAGGATATAAGTCTCATTTGAATTATAGCTGGAAGCTTTCAGCCCTCTGGAAGTCTTGGGATTCTCCAGTCATAATTCTTTCTTTTATTTTTGAGATGGAGTCTCACTCTGTCACCCAGGGTAGAGTGCAGTGGCACAGTCTTGGCTCACTGCAACTTCCACCTCCCAAGCTCAAGCAATCCTCCTGCCTCAGCCTCACAAGCATCTAGGACCATAGATATCAACCAACATGCCCACCTAATTTTTCTATTTTTGGTAGAGACAAGGTTTCACCGTGTTGCCCAGGTTGGTCTCAAACTCCTGAGCTCAAGCGATTTGCCCACCCCAGCCTCCCAGAGTGCTGGGATTACAGGGGTGAGTCACAGTGCCCACCTTCCAGTCATAATTCTGATTCACAAACTGTATGGAACCTTTAGGTTGTGTATGTACTGTAAATGAACTATTGCATCTATTGTCAACTCAAGTTTTTTTCAACTGTTATTATGTATAAAGGTTTTCTAGATCATTTTTGATAAGAAATTAAGTCCAATATCATACTTGTGATATTAGAAAATAAACTGGACATTTATTCTTCAGATTGCAAAATTCACTTATTTCATTCCAAAAAATTGTTAATGAGATATTACTGAGATCTGTGGTCTCCAAAAAGGGGTCTGTATACCCAATTATATTTTATATTTTATAATTATATCCATATATTTTTATATTTTATATATTTATATTTATTTTTGGCTGTATCTGTAATTCCAGAAATTGCAGACCAGTCTTGGCAACAAAGTAAGACCCCGTTTCTTTAAAAAAAAAAAAAAAAAAAAAGGTACATATACATATATTCTGGTATATCCATAAATTGTTTTTGTAGTATATGATTAAAAAAGGAAACTCTAGCCACCCTGGGATTAGACTGTGGGTATTTGCCTCACCCAGGATAAAAGACATTAAAAGGATAAAGTTATATGTCCTTACATTTTCAGGGACAATGGTTCTGAACCAGAGGGAGGAAGTGGAGATGGTGCATATAGAATTATCTACATATGGCCCAGGGCAGTGGCTCACACCTATAATCCCAGCACTTTGGGAAGCCAAAGCGAGTGGATTACTGACTGGAGGTCAGGAGTTCAAGACCAGTTGGACCAACATGGTGAAACTCCGTGTCTACTAAAAACACAAAATTAGCTAGGCAAGGTGGCATGTGCCTGTAATCCCAGCTGCTTGGGAGACTGAGGCAGGAGAATTGCTTGAACCCAGGAGGCAGAGGTTGAGTGAGCTGAGATTGTGCCATTGCACTCCAGCCTGGGCAAAAAGAGTGAAACTCCATCTCAAATTAAAAAAAAAAAAGAATTATCTACATATTCTGACTACTGGCTTCCATCCAGGCCCCTTTATTCTACTCCACCCCAAGTGGTTTCAACTATCGGGGAAGAGGCTGTCAGTTGGGGGCAGGGGTGTGTGTGTGTGTGTGTGTGTGTGTGTGTGTTTTAATTCCCAGGTATTCTGATACATGCACCACCAGTGACAACCAGAATGTGAGAGGGGTGATAAACAGCTGAACAATTCAGGCTGCCCTGAGTACAATCTGATAACAAGCCGTGTACAGAGAAATGAGGTAAAAAAGACAATATGGGTGACTGAAGTTCCCAAATACATAGTCTACAAACTCAGTCAAAACGTCTGAAGTTAGACGTTTTTCAACAGAAATAAATTGACTTCAAATTTTCAAAGATGAAAGAGGAAGTAAAAAAAAAAAACAAAAAATAGAAACAAGGTATATAAATGTGAAAATAGAGCCTTCTATGGCTGGGTACAGGGGCTCATGCCTGTAATCCCAGCACTTTGGGAGGCCAAGGTAGGAGATTGCTTGAGGCCATGAGTTTGAGACCAGCCTGGGCAACATTAGAAAGACTGTCTCTAAAATTAAAAAAAATAATAAAAATTTTATAAAACAGAAAACAAAAGAAAGAAGCTGCTATAGTTAAAAATAGACCCAAAAAAAAAAAAACAGAGAAAGAGAAAATTGAAGATAACTTGGTCTTCCTCAATTTGAATTTTTTTTTTCTGTATCAGTTTGGACAAATTACCTAAAACTTCCATGTCCTAAATGTGAGTTTCTGTACAGATTCTAATATGCCATGTGCTAGTCCAGTCTTTTTTAGAATGAGTTATACAGATATTGATACAAGTACAATCAGAGAGAAGGTACTTTTGTCATATATTGATAAAAACTTGTGTATCACCTAACCACACTGGGTATAATGATCTATGATGTCAACATTACTCAGAGCAGGTACCACTGTTTACTTTGGTGTGGTCAATGGCAGATCTTATAAATCAAATCATTTTCAGTAATACAACTACCAGGCAAAAGAATAACGTCATCATTCCACAGAAATCTTCTAGTGAGGATCTAAAATGTGGGGGCATAAATGGGGAAGAGAAGGAAGGAATGTGATGGCCAAGGTCACTTTACCGATAAGTTCCTCCCAGACTGAAGCTTTGTTTCCCCGCAGGCTCAGCTCCCGATCCCAGGTCTCTGGCCTAGACAGCTTCATCCTCTTCCCAGCTCTGCTAGAATCCCAAGGCCCAGGAAGGCGACTTCGAGAAAAGAGCTGTAGGTTGGAGGGGTATCTGAGATAGGGAAGAAAGAGGTTTATCATTTCAAAGTTGGCAAGAAAGTATAACTCAGAATAGGAAAGATGAGTCATGTTTATAGGGCATGTCTGCCCAAATATGCCTAAAAATAACTCAGAAAAGGAAAGGTGAGTCATGTTTCCAGGTGAATCAGAAAAGGAAAGCCACAGTCAGGTCTACAGGGCATGTCTGCCTAAAGTGATGTTGCTGGGGTTGATTGGGACCACGGATGTTGAAAAGTCAAGGAATTACCTAGATGGAATGTATGCTCATGGTGGAGCTCCTCACCTGTAACCCAGCAGGGCTTGAACGTGCTGGGCAGGCTCATGGATGTGCAGTCGCTGAACCAGCTTCTTCAGGGTGAACCTTGGAGGATTCTTTTTCTCTGGTTCTGCATCACAGGCCTTCTCAAACTGTGGAAACATCCTCAAGTCCCACAGGGGTCCTTTCATCCATGACCATGCAAACTTTCTTCAATAAAGCAGACTATAAGACCATTCTATCCCTATGTGGTAATTTCTTTCCTCAAAATAGATTTTGGCCAAGGAGTAGGAATAGAGGGTACAAATCTCCGGCAACAAGAGTCTCCATGGTGAGAATAGGATTGCAGCTCTTTGGGGTCACTGTTTCATTCACACAAGTGGCTAACATGGGATGACTGGCTTGTGAGAAACAAGATGGGGATAGAGTAAACACGTAATAGCTTTGTTTTTAGAGGAGGGGAAGGGAAAATCAGCTCCTATTTATTTATTTTTTTGAGTCAGAGTCTCGCTCACTCACCCAGGCTGGAGTACAGTGGCACAATCTCGGCTCACCACAACCTCCGCCTCCAAGGTTCAAGTGATTTTCCTGCCTCAGCCTCCCGAGTAGCTGGGACTACAGGCACCAGCCACCATGCCCGGCTAATTTCTGTATTCTTAGTAGAGATGGGGTTTCACTGTGTTGGCCTGGGTGGTCTCGAACTCCTGATCTCATGATCCGCCCACCTTGACCTCCCAAAGTGTTGGGATTACAGGTGTGAGCCACCGGGCCTGGGCAATCAGCTCCTATTTAAATCACTGAGACTCTAATAGATAAAAAGAAAAACGAGCACAATGCAGGCTATGAGGAGTTTAAAAACTAAAAGTAGGCTGGGCGTGGTCGTTCACACCTGTAATCCCAGCACTCTGGGAGGCCAAGGCAGGCAGATCATTTGAGGCCAGGAGTTTGAGACCAGACTGACCAACCTGGTGAAACCTTGTCTCTACTAAAAATACAAAAAAATTAGCAGGGCAGGGTGGCACATGCCTGTACTCCCAGCAACTCAGGAGGCTGAGGCAGGAGAATCTCTTGAATCCAGAAGTGGAAGTTGCAGTGAGCCAAGATCGTGCCACTGCACTCCAGCCTGGGGGACAGAGAGAGACTCCGTCTCAAAAATAAGTACGTAAGTAAGTAAGTAAGTAAATAAATAAATAAATAAATAAAAACTAAAAGTAGGCAGCTTTCAGAATCTTCTATGGTAGAAGAACTAAATTTAGGATATATTAATAGGATGAAGAGAAAACACGGGTTGACCAACTGAGAATGTGTTTTTTCTTGTAACACTAATATATATTTTTCTAATAATCAGTTTTAATAATGATGATGGTAGTGATAGCTAACACTTATTTACTTGTTAAAAATACTTTAAATATAGTAACTGATTAAATCTTCATAACAATCCAACAATGTAGGTTCTGCTAGTATTCCCATTTAACATATGAGAAAACTGAGGCAAGAGAGGTTAAATCATTTGACCAATGTCTCATAGCCAGTAAGGGGTGGAGGGAAGATTCAAACCCAGGTGATCTGAATCCAGATTCTATGCGCTTAAATGCTAAGTAAAATATTTTATTTGTATGAAAGTAAAAAGATTTTGTTTGGTTTGTTTTTAAAACTTCCTGTGGAAGGTAAATATTTCATAACATTTTTAACTCACTTATTCAACTTTACTGACATGTCACCTGGAAGTAAAGCACAATACTGGCCAGGCGCGGTGCCTCATGACTGTAATCCCAGCACTCTGGGAGGCCGAGGTAGACAGATCATGAGGTCAGGAGTTCGAGACCAGCCTGGCCAACACAGTGAAATCCCGTCTCTACTAAAAATACAAAAATTAGCCGGGTGTGGTGGCATGCACCTGTAGTCCCAGCTTCTCAGGAGGCCGAGGCAGGAGAATCACTTGAGCCTGGGTGGCAGAGGTTGCAGTGAGCTGAGACCATGTCACTGTAGCACTCCAGCCTGGGCGACAGTGTGTGACTCTGTCTCGAAGGAAAAAAAAGTACAATACCAAGGAGAGTGAAGTGAAAAAAAAATAAAACTACATGACTTTCCAAGTGCTCTCAGAACCTCACCCACCATCACAGCCAAGAATCTCCAGGCAGAAAGTCTTTTTAACACTAATGGAATTTTGTTCCTAAATATTAGTCCAGAAAAGATTGTACATATACATATACAACCCCAGAAGAAGGGACTCACCTTTCTCTGCTCATCTCTAAGAAATATGATATACCTTGGAAAAGGCCTGCTAGAAAATGGAGGCTCCATCCTCTGTAGGGACAAGAGAAGCAGTTTCAAAAAGGGAAATGGAGGCTGTTTCTTAAGACATCCAGGCAATAGCCTGAAGGTGCATCTCTACCGAAAGGAAGCCAGCTGGGAAGGAAGTCTGCCCTGCTCCATTTGCCCCCGAGCTCTACCCAGGTCCCCTGGATTTCTCTGACTCCCTTTGCTCCTGGTATAGGAATCCCCAGCATCAGCATGCTCCCTGATGCGGAGCATGGGTCGAGGGCTGAGACAGTGACTGACTGGAGAGCGGGCTGGCCGGCGGGGGTGTCTCTTGGCCCGGTGCTTCCGAGGGTTGTACTTAGCCAGCTGGTACTCATCAAATTGGGCAAATTTGTCCATCATGGCAGTACGCAGACAGGCGGGCAGGGGCACCAGCTTGTTCTCATCTCCCCCAGCCAGGCTCTGTCAAAAGAGAAAGAAGACCATCAGAAGCAAGACCAAACCGACCCTCCAAAACAAAACGAGACCACTCCATGGAGACGTATGAAAGCACAGAATAGTGAGCAGGTTCCCAGCCCCAGCTCCAAAATCACAATTTCTGTAGTACTGATTTTCATTTCTTCATTGGAAACATGAGGTCGAGGCAGGGCAGGGTGGCTCACCTTTACGCCTGCAATCCCAGCACTCTGGGAGGCCAAGATGAGTGGATCACCTGAGGTCAGGAGTTCAAGACCAGCCTGGCCATCATAGTGAAACCCCATCTCTACTAACAATACAAAAATTAGCCAGGCATGATGGCGCACACCTGTAATCCCAGCTACTCAGGAGGCTGAGGCAGGAGAATTGCTTAAACCTGGGAGGCGGAGGTTGCAGTGAGGTGAGATCATGCCATTGCACTCCAGCCTAGGTGAAAAAACTCTATCTCCAAAAAAAAAAAAAGAATCATGAGGTCCAGAATAAGACCAATTTTTTCTCAAGCTTTGATCTAGCCGTTCTCAATCATGTTCTCCACGTTGGGCAACCCAGCCTGGTCGAGGGAGAAGCTGTCCTGCCTAGGCCCCAATGCTGAGGAAAGCTGAGAAGAGGCCAAACTGCCTGAGAATTTTCTCCAGGGCTGCAGTGAGCATAAGAGAAGGAACCAAGTGAAGTCCCAAGCTCAGGAAAGTGAGCACCATACCTGGTAAAGCTCAGCCACCTGGATCCAGTCAGAAGGCAGCTGGACAATGGCACAGAAATATCGTCGCAGGTGGGGGCGGCATGCCGGCAAGAAGGCAGCAATGGCCAAGACTTTATTGGCCACGTTCCGGACGTTCAGCTGCTGCCTGGCGTACAAAGATGCCTAGGGCACAGGGTGAGAGGACTAGAATCTCAGCCACTCCTCCCATAGCTTTCTGCCCTGACCTTACTTGCTGACTGAGTGTGCCTATATAAAACCTCTCCCGAGCCCTCCACATTGTCCACAAATACGAAGCCCAGGCCTCCTGATTTGGCATTCTAAGTCCTCATACTCTATCCCTTACCCACCTTTCCAGCATGTCTTCTTCTGAGTCTACTGACTACCTTGCAAGCCAACCAGGCCTTTTCCTTCTTTGGAAGACCTTCTGCATCAATATCTATCAAAAATTTATCCAGGGTTCAAATCATTGATTAAACCTGCCATTTTCCAAGACATCATAGAAAACATTTCCCACCCACCCCCTTCTCTGCTTCCGAAATGTTCAGTATCTGCTATTCTGGCTATATTTGTATATTTAGAAAAGTATTCTGGTTCCCTAACAATACTATAACCTCCTTGGAAGAATGGGTACTTACTAAACAAACCAAGCCTAGTATACTCTTTTCCCACTCTTCACTAAACCAAAGGGACTAGGTCTCGGACTCATCCAGAAATTCCTTCTAAGAGAAGCTCCCCTCATCCCCAACAGGAGGCTAGTCACCACTCCCCACACACCGTAACCACACTCCCTATCTACCAGCTTCATGCCCTCATCCCCTCCTTCACACCATAATACCTTGAGGATAAACTCAGGCTCCAGGGGGGCAAGTTCACTACAGACTTCAAAAATTTCATCCAAGATGGGGTCAGATGCATTTTTCATGTTTACTTCTGAGACCAGAGTAGAGCACAGCAAGCTCATTAGAGCCATCTGGGAATTGAGAGAGGGGAAAAAAGAGAAGAGAGGTAATAAGGACCAACTTAAGCATCGATGCAGCCTTACAAAATCAAGGAGACAGATGTAGAGTCCATCTTAGAACTTATAAAAGGGGATTAGGGCCACAGGCATGGTGGCTCATGCCTGTAATCCCAGCACTCTTGGAGACCGAGGCAGGTGGATCACCTAAGGTCAAGAATTTGAGAGCAGTCCAGCCAACATGGTGAAACCCCATCTCTACTGAAAATACAAAAATTAGCCAGGCATGGTGGTGCATGCCTGTAATTCCAGCTACTCAGGAGGCTAAGGCAGGAGAATCACTTGAATCCAAGAGGTGGAGGTTGCAGTGAGCCGAGATCATGCCATTGCATTCCAGCCTGGGTGACAGAGCGAGACTCCTTCTCAGAAAAAAAAAAAAGGTGGGGGGATTAGTAAGTGAGAAATAAGAGCTGGGTTGTATCGATACCTTCCCCTTCCAACTGGGGAGGGGACCTGGTTCAAGTACTCAAACCCCAGCTTCCCCTTCACACCATTAACCTTTCCCCAACTCTTGAGCTTTCACCTTCTTTTCCTGAAGGAACTGGTCAGTAGGCTCCAGATGAGATTCACAGTCCCCAGAGGTAAGCTTCACAGCCAGATCCTCCACTTCTTCTTCTCCCAAGCTCAGACTATAAGATGGCATTGCAGTCTCTGCCACTTTCTTCTCTTCTGGCTTTTTCTCTTCTGAATAAAACCAGTGACCCTGGGGACAGTAGTGGCAGTTATGAATTACAGCATGTATCCACAGCCCCTCAAACCTAGATGGATCTGAAGGCAGCACCAGGACATAGGAAGAGTCTACATCTCCATTAATAGCACCTCTAATCTCCTCTCCTTTCACACACCACCACTGATGTGTCCTGTCTGACTTAGTGCTCTCACACACCACCTTGCTCTACTCAACCTTCGGAGCCTTCACCCACATGCTTCATGATCTGCCCCATTTTTCATCTCTTCATTGATGTTATATCCTGGGAGCATGGGGCTCTTCACATACCTCTTAGGATATTAGTAAGATGTTTTGAAGGTCAGAAGAAAAAGGGCAAAAAAAAAAAAAAAAAAGAAGAAGAAGAAGGAGGGCAAAGCCTCATATTAATTCCCCAGCAGCCTTGGGCTGCTTAACCTCTCTGAACCTCAGCTTTCTCTCATTCACGACCACCTATCTGATAGGGCCACTGGGCAATTAAATGTAGTGATATATTTGGTATGACTCTTTGCAAATTGCAAAGCCCTAAATTAATGTAAGATGGCAGTAGTTGTAATCCTGATAACAATCCTATGAAGTATATTTTCATTAAATTCATTTTAAAGGTAAGGAAATCAAAGCTCTAAAGGGCTAAGAGGTTGCCCAAGGTTGCATAGTTTGTAATCGGCAGAGACAGAAGAGGGTTCAGATTAGTCTTGTCCTTCAACTGGAAACACAAGTATATAGAGAAGCAATGTGTGTCTATCTAGTGATTCTGAACTGTATACTAAATGTAAGTATGTAGATGTGTAAAAGTGGACATGTGTTTGCACATGCACACACAATTAAGTGGTCTCTGGTAGAGACCCTGATAGGGCTGTTGGAAAATTAATTAGCAGATGCATCTCATGCCTGAGCAACATGGTGAAACCCCATCTCAAAAATACAAAACTGCTAATTGACTAATTGACTGCTATAGCAACATTATGCTGGCTGTCGTGAGCAGAGGCTTCCTAAGGACAGGGACTGTTTTTTTTTTGTGGTCTTTTGGGCTTTCATTTTTTTGAGACACAGTCTTGCTCTGTCACCCAGGCTGGAGTGCAATAACGTGATCTTGACTCTCAGGTTTAAGCAATTCTCATGCCTCAGCCTCCCAAGTAGCTGGGATTACGGGTGCGCACCACCATACCCAGCTAATTTTTGTATTTTTGAGATGGGGTTTCACCATGTTGCCCAGGCTGGTCTCGAACTCCTGGACTCAAGCAATCTGTCTGCCTTGGCCTCCCAAAGTGCTGGGATTACAGGTGTGAGCCACCATGCCCAGTCAGAACAGGAATTGTTTTTGATCTATTGCACAAAATCTCCAAAGTAGATATGTAATAAAAGTGACGATGCTGGTGAAGATGGTCCTGCAGCAAAGGGCACCTTAGGAGAGGCTCTGAGGAGAGAAGATAGCCAGACATAGAGCAGCACGGAGGGAAACTGAGACACTTGAAAGCTAGAGACAAGAAAATTCAACAGACACGGCTGGAGTCAAGATGAGTGAGTGCCTGGAGCTATTACCAAAGTTGCTTCCTGAACTGTCTCTGTGGCAGAGACCGATTTCAGGGCCATGGGGCAGGTTGAAAGGCCTAGTCCCTTAGAGAAATGTTCAGCCCTACAACTTGGAGGCTCAGAAAGCAGGCAATTGCTGCTGTTCACCCGGTACAGATCAGCTTGCGTCATGTGAGGTATCTGCAGACTTTGAAGCAAGGGGCTGGCAGACACAGTGCTCTTTAGACTAGGGAGGGTGACCAGGCACCGGTTTTCCAAGGAGAGGATGTCTGGGTGGAGAGAAACATGACTATGTGGTTTCTCCATGGTCTTCAGGTCAGGAAGCATGGCCAGGCACCGGTTCTCCAAGGAGAGGATGTCTGGGTGGGCAGACACATGTCTATGTGGTTTTTCCCTGGTCTTCAGGTCAGGAAGCATGGCTAGGCACTGGTTCTTCAAGGAGAGGATATCTGAGTGGGTAGATATATGCTCATGTAGTTTTTCCATGGGATGCAAGTCAGGGAGCATGGCCAGGCAACGGTTCTCCAAGGAGAGGATGTCTGGATGGGCAGACACATGCCCGTGGAGTTTTTCCATGGCTGAAACTCAGCTAGCATATGCCTAGAAGGAGAGAAAGACAGGTGATGAGCACCTGGATGCACCGAGGGTGTATCTGCATGACAGCATATCTTCCCCATAGCCCTCCTGTGAATGCCAGTGGTTTGCGAGTAGAAAACAACCAATGTTGTTTTTCTCAGGACTGGGTTCATCCAGAGAATATCTTAAGGGAGAGGGGTAGGAAAAAGGTAAGGTAAAGGCTTAAGAGTAGGGAAATTAAGAAAAGGCTGGGCGCAGTGGCTCACGCCTATAATCCCAACACTTTGGGAGGCTGAGGCAGGAGGATTGCTTGAGCCCAGGAGTTCAAGACCAACCTGGGCAACATGGTGAAACCCCATCTCTACAAAGTTTTAAAAAATAAAAAATACTGGGCGGGGTGCAGTGGCTCACACCTGAACTCCTAGCACTTTGGAAGGCCAAAGTGGGCGGATCATGAGGTCAAAAGATCGAGACAATACTGGCCAACATGGTGAAACTTCATCTCTATTAAAAATACAAAAATTAGCTGGGTATGGTGGCACACACTTGTAATCCCAGCTACTTGGGAGGCTGAGGCAGGAGAATCACTTGAACCCAGGAGGTGGAGGTTGCAGTGAGCCAAGATCATGCCACTGCATTCCAGCCTGGCAACAAAGAGAGACTCTATCTAAAAAAATACTAATTATAAAATAAATAATATTTTTTAAAAAAGAAAAAAAAAGGAATGGCTGGAGAGGAAGGGACATGCCTTCGCGTAAGAAACTATAGGAGACCCCCTCCCCAGGACTACCAGTTTGATCCTTACTTAGTGGAGGGGTCTCACAATATAATCTGGATTCTGGGTTCTTAGCTCCAGAGAAAAAGATACTTTAATCAAGTTGTCAATATTCACCACCTCGGCTTCCTTGCCTCCTATTCACTCTTCAACCAACTAAATGGGATTCTGTCCCCACCAGTTCACAAGTCCTCTTAGGTAACCAAGGAACTTCTTGTTTCTCCTGTTAATAAATAGGTCTTGGCCCTTATCTTATTCCATCCCTCAAGTAGAATATGACATTGTTGATTACTCTCTCATTAAAACTCTCTCTTCCAGGCTGGGGACGGTGGCTCATGCCTGCAATCCCAGCATTTTGGGAGGCTGAGGCGGGCAAATCACCTGAGGTCAGGAGTTTGAGACCAGCCTGACCAACATGGAGAAACCCTGTCTCTACTAAAAATACAAAATTAGCTGGGCACCGTGGTACATGCCTGTAATCCCAGCTACTCAGAACGCTGAGACAGGAGAATCGCTTGAACCCAGGAGGTGGAGGTTGCGGTGGGCCAAGATCACTTCATTGCACTCCAGCCTGGGCAACAAGAGCGAAACTCCATCTCAAAAATAAATAAATATCTTCCTTTGTTTTCCATGATGTTACTGTCCTGATTTTCTTCTTAAAACTATTCTGGATATACCTGCCTAGGGATTCGTTCCCATTCCTTAACATCGATGCTCCTTGCAGTTCTATTCTAATCCTTTCCCATACTTTCCTGGGGTGGTCTCACCCACTACGTGGCTCCAAATAAGACTTCTATGCTGGCGACTCACAGATCTATTCCTGGACCTAGATCTCCCTTCTGAGCTTCATATTCACTTATCCATTTACCTATTGGACATCCCCACTGGATGACTCAAAGGTACTCCAAATTCCACAGATCCTAAATGTATCATCTTTCTCCTTCTCCCATCTATGCCCCAAATCCATTCCCCTTCCTTTGCTCCCTCTGCCTACTGGAGTTTGAAGTCAGACAGACGAGTTTGAATCCTCCTTTACCTTGAGATCTTGGTTGGGTAAGATACTTAAATTCTGTGTTTCTAGGGTTTTCTCATTTATAAAATTAAGAAAAATGTTTACCTCACAGAGTTGTTATAGAAATAAATGAGAAAAAATATTAAGCACTTTGAGCATTACTTGGCACTAAGTATTCAATATAGAAGCTACTGTTATTTGTTATTATTATCCAGTAAATACCAAATCCGATTGATTCTACTTCCTCAGTGTCTCTTAAATCTATCCAGTTCTCTCCATTCCTCCTACCACCACCTTTGCTGAATTTAGATTTGTCTAAAGGATCTCCCCGCTAGAGCCATACATGGTAGCCTATAATCCCAGAGACTCACAGAGGCTGAGGCAGGAGGATCACTTGAGCCCAGGAGTTTTAAACCAGCCTGAGCAACATAGTGAGACTTTTTTCTTTTTTCAAAGCATGTTTGTTTATTAGCCCACTTGCTAATTATTTCTTCTTACTGAAATAAAACTCCTGAAGGTAAGGGCTCCTTTGTCTTGCTCCTCTCTGCATCCTCAGCATCACACACAAAACCCGGCTTCTGGTTACCTCCCAGCAGCATCTCTTACTAACACCCAAATCTAACTCTCAGCACTCTAAGCTTCAATCATACAAATTCTATTTAGCTTATTAATTGCCAAGATATCTCTTGACTCTGGGCCTTTGCACAGGCAGATCCCTGGAACAGTCTTTCTTTCTTCCACCAACACCACCTCTCCTTTACCAGACCAAATGCTACTTTCCTCTCACTCTATAGGGTTCAGTTTCATCATCAATTCCTCCAAGAAGCCTGTGCTGACATCAAGCCCCAGTCTGGTTTAGGTGGCCTTCTCCTTGTTTTCACAATACCCATGCTTCCCCTATCATAGAGCATATCACCTGTTTATCTTTCTTTCCAATAGACCATTAAGTTCCTGAAGACAGAGACCCTTTTAGCCTTGTTAACCATTGTTCCCACAATTGCTGGTCAGTGGGATTCAGAGGTGTTTGAGAATCTGATAAAAGCTATGGAGCTTTTTCACAGAAAAGAAAAAAGTATATACTGTTTTGTGCTCAATTTTCAGAGTATCTAATGAAATCTGTTTCTGGATCTCCCAGGATTTCCGCAAACTGCAAATTAGAAACCTCTGCCTAACAGAATGCTTGAATTATACCACCAGGAACCTATTTTTTGCCAGGTGTGGTGGCTCACACCTGTAATCCTAGCACTTTGGGAGGCTAAGGCAGGAGGATCACAAGCTCAGGAGTTCAAGACCAGCCTGGGCAACATAGTGAGACCTCTATTTTAAAAAAAAAAAAGAAGGTATATTCTTATTTATTTGGACAAAGGCTAATTTCTCATTCATATGTAAATATTTTAGGAATATATTGCTAAGTCAACCACTTAAACCTAGTGTAAATAAGCTTAGGCACAGGGAAATAGAACACTTACAAGAAGACCTGAATGACTAACAATCCGGGACTAAAAACGGTAACAATACCCCACTGGATGTCAGTGTGACAAACACATCAAAAATGATAGCTTCTGTGTCCTGTACACTTTGCTCATGTCTTTGCCCTACATAAGCCCCCAAGGAAAGGAGTGGGGAATCTCAGAATTGACTCCGATTTTTGTAAAGAAATCTCAAACCAAAAATAAACAGAAAAATAAGGACAGTTTATTTTTTTGCATCCTGGAATTTTTAAAAGGAGATTCAACTGAAAGACAAATGAAGAGATAAAGTTCCCTCCCCACTTCCATCTCCAGTTCCCTTCTCTAGAAGTAAACATTGCTAACAGTTTTATACTAACAGTTTCACACTTTCTATGCATATACAAATATGTGCCTTCACCATCACCATTGCTTTTGCTTTTGCTTTACACAAACAGGATCACAGGTTAGACACTAATCTGCACTTAGTATATCTCAGAGACCTTGCCATGGTAACACATTAAACCCTTTTTTTTTTTTTTTTTTTTTTTGAGACAGAGTCTGGCTCTGTTAACCAGGCTGCAGTGCAGTGGCAGATCTCAGCTCACTGCAATCTCCGCCTCCCGAGTTCAAGGGATTCTCCTGCCTTAGCCTCCAGAGGAGCTGGGATTACAGGGGCCCACCACCACGCCCGGCTAATTTTTTTGTGTTTTTAGTAGAGAGGGAGGTTCACCATGTTGGCCAGGGTGATCTCAAACTCCTGACCTCAGGTAATCCGCCCGCCTTGGCTTCCCACGGTGCTGGGATAACAAGCCTGAGCCACCACGCCCGGCCTCCACCTCACTCTTTCAAGTGGCTGTATGGTAGTCCAGCACATTTAAGCACAGCCTAGATTTCTATTATTACAAACAGTTCTCTCATTAGCGTTTGCTGGTGACAGCCACTGTCCCCTTCCAATGGGCACACAGGGCAGGGAAGTAAAAGGGGCCGATTCTCACGTGGTCTCTATTCCGGCCCCTCCCTCTCCCTCAGCCTTCTCCTCGTCTCTCACATCCCCTTTCCCGCAGTGTACACTCCTTCCCCTTCCCGGAACCGCTGGGAAGAGCCGCGTGGATGCACTCCCAGGTGAATCTCGGGTGGTTCTTAAAGTCCCCGCCAGGCCCTTCCCTCCCGCTCTCAGCCTTGGAGCCCAGCGCCCTAGACCCAGGGCCAGGGCAAGTTGTACCTGCGCTCGGACCCTCCCTTAGACTGGGACGGGAGACATCGATGCCGGACCTGGGCCGTCCGATTCCCGCAGCAGGAAGCAGAAACTCCGTTCCGGGTCCTGCCAGAGGGAAGGGTGGCAACCAGGGGAGGAGCCGGATGCGGATCTGGGAAGAGACAGCGCAGGCGGAGACGCGCGGACCCGGGCGGGGCGCCGAAGCAGCTGGGCGGGCTTTGAGCAGGGCCGCGAGACAACCTGCCAGGCCCGAGACTCGAATGCCCAGAACCCCTGCGGCCTTTTCTGGGGTCCGAGTTTAGTGTGTTGTTGTTTCCCTTTCTGATCCTATTTTCTCCTGTCCCTACGACTTCCCCCTCTACCAAATTCGTCTCCTCTTTGGCTAATTTTCCTCTCCTTTCTCCTATTATCTCTTCCAACACCGTTTCTTGGAGATTTCAGCATGTTCGCTATCTGTACACTTCTCTTTTCTAGTATCAAAGACGGTCAGACTCGATTCATCCTCAAGTTCCTTTGAGAATACAGAATTAAAAGGAGACAGAATGTCCAAAGCAACCGCCTGTAGCCAAGTGTAGACATCAGTCAATCAAAGTTCGCTGAACTGAGAGCAAGTCCCTCCCCTCCGGCTGATCAGAATAGAGATCCACGGATCACACAGAATCTGTGTGGAACCATCCTGAATGACTAATGCTGAACTCTTTCCACGATAGAACCAGGCTCAGAAAAGAGACAAGTGACCCTTAGGTTAATAATGCTAGCTTCATAAAGAGAGGACCGAACATAGTAGCAGGAGAAATACGCTTTCTGCGTATAAAGCAGACTAGCTGGCTGGGCGCGGTGGTTCATGCCTGTAATCCCAGCACTTTGGGAGGGCGAAGTGGGCACATCACAAGGTCATTATATCGAGACCATCCTGGCTAACGTGGTGAAACCCTGTCTCTACTAAAAATACAAAAATTAGCAGGGCGTGGTGGCGTGCGCCTGTAATCCCAGCAACTCCGGGCGGCTGAGGCAGGAGAATCACAACAGGAGGGTGCAGTGAGCTGAAATCGCGCCATTGCACTCCGGCCTGAGCGACAGAGCAAGACTCCGTCTCAAAAAAAAAAAAGGGGGGAGAGGGGGCGGGCGCGGTGGCTCACGCCTGTAATCCCAGCATTTTGGAAGGCCGAGGCGGGAGGATCACGAGGTCAAGAGATCGAGACCATCCTGGCCAACATGGTGAAACCCCCCTTCTCTACTAAAAAATACAAAAATTAGCTGGGCGTGGTGGCACACACCTAGTCCCAGCTACTTGGGAGGCCGAGGCAGGAAAATTGCTTGAACCCGGGAGACAGAGGTTGCAGTGAGCCAAGATCGTGCCACTGCATTCCAGCCTGGTGCCTGGAGACAGAGTGAGACTGTGTCTCAAAAAAAAAAAAAAAAAAAAGAAAAGAAAAGAAAAAAAGACAGATTAGCTGTCTTCTGGAAAATATCATTGCTTTCCTTAGCAGGTACCCTTGCCTCTCAGCTAACAGCTGAGCTTCGGCTCAGAACTGAGGGCATTCTATCCTCTAGTAACTGAGCCAGTACTCCCACTTTCATTCCTTAGAAGCCTCCATTACCACCCACCCCATCAGTCCCAACACTCCCTGTAATGGTCTTTATGTTTGTGTTTCCCCAAAATTTATATATTGAAACCCTGATCACAATGTGATGACATTTAGGATGAGATCTCTGGGAATTCATTAGGTCATGGAGTTTAGAATACGAATAAATGGGATTGGTGACCTCATAAGGAGAGACAGAAGAGCTAGCTAGCTCTTTATCCACCATGTGAGGATACAAGAAAACAGCCATCTGCAATCCCAAGGAAGGCCCTCATCTTCAGAAGCAGACCATGCTGGCAACCTGATCTTGGACTTCCATTCTCTAGAACTGTGAGAAATAATGTTTCTGTTTAAGCCACCCAGTCTATGGTAATTTGTTATAGCAATCTGAACTAAAACATTTCCTTTTTATGACAAATATTTTAATGCTCCTTTTATTTTCCTGAAGCATAATTCATAAAGAATGTAACTTACCTCCACACACAATTTTAAACAAATATTAAAAAACAAAAAATACAGACAATATCTTGCTATGTTGCCAAGTCTGGTCTCAGCCTCCAGGGCTCAAACAATCCTCCTACCTTGGCCTCCCAAAGTGCTGGGATTACAGGCATGAGCCACCATGCTTGGCCTAAAAGATTAATAAAATCTTTTTAAAAAATGTGAAGGACTCTACAGCCATACCACCTTGAATGTGTCTGATCTTGTCTGATCTCGGAAGCTATGCAGGATTAGGCCTGGTTAGTACTTGGATGGGAGATAAGAGGAATAGTAAAGGAATATGACTTATAATTAAATACTATGGGTTTAGATATGTAAATACTTGTGCATAAAATTCAAGAAAATACAATGTGATACTCAGATATTTGCATCTCTTTATAAAATCACCTTGAATATAACAGCTACAAATGCAAAATGATACAGACATAATGGTGATTCAAATACCATGAACAGAATTACTGATGTGGTATGATTTTCCAAAATAATAAAAAACTTTTGGCAGATTTTCAAACAAAACAAGATATGATCATTTCATGATTTTCATGGCAGTTGCATTCCTGGAAAGTTCAGTGTATATTAAAACTATGCATAAAATGCCTTGTGTTTATATTTAAAATTAAATTACAGCCGGACGAGGTGGCTCATGCCTGTAATCCCAACACTTTGCAGGGCTGAGGTGAGTTGTTACCTGAGGTCAGGAGTTTGAGACAAGCCTGGCCAACACGGTGAAACCTTGTCTCCTCTAAAAATACAAAAATAAGCCGGGTGTGGTGGCGGGCTCCTGTAATCCCAGTTACTCGGGAGGCTGAGGCAGGAGAATCACTTGAACTCACTGAATGTGTCCCCCAAAATTCATGTTGAAACTCGATCTGTAGTGTGATAGTATCGGGAGGTGGAGGTCGCAGTGAGCCAAGATCATACCACTGCACTCCAGCCTGGGAGACGAGCAAAACTCCAACTCAAAAAAAAAAAAGTTATATCCTAATTACAATAAGTTTTCAGCAAGTTATTCAAAGTTAAAGATGCAGAAATGTCACTCTTGTGTGATAGTGTCCTAAACAGTTCCTGAATGTTGAGCTATCCTGGGCCCTACCCATTTAAATGTGTAAAATCATCCTAATTATTGTGAAAGCCAAAAAGCACCCCCTAGAGGGCAGTACCACCCACATCAAAAACCATCATTAGTGGTCTATTTATAGGAGAAAGAAAGAGAGGAGTTTGGTGAGGGAACACAAGAGCTAGGAAACCTGAAAGAAAAGGTTATGTGAAGTGACTACAGTGAGAGCATACTGAGGAGAAGGAGGTGAAAGGAGGGATTGGAGGAGTCCACATAGGGCCTTTCTTCTGAAGGCCAAGTTTGTAAGGCCTCTTCCCCATAGAATATACCTTAGATAGTTATCCCAACCACAAGGCCCCGTAGTCTGTGACCCTCTGTGGGAACACCTGCCCCACCAGTGAAAGAATAGCATATGCAAGCCCCTCCATCATAGTCCCATAAACATCAGATCTGAGAAGACCGGTGATACAGGAAGGAAGGCAATTGGTGATGGCTTCCTGATTGGCTTTGAGGATCTACATTTACTTTCTGGTTACCTGAAGCAGCAAAAAGATTCAGGGCCATCAAGGCCTGTACATTGGAACTACCTGGAGATCTTTTTAAAATTCCAAAGTCCAGGTCACACCCCAGACCAATTAAATCACAGTCACCCAGAGTGGGACCCAAGCATTCGTAGTTTTTGAAGTTTTCTAGGTTCTACGGTCTGAATGTGTCCCCCAAAATTCATGTTGAAACTCGATCTGCAATGTAATAGTATTAAGAGTCAGGGTGTTTAGGAGTGATTAAGTCATGAGAGGAGAGCCCTTATGAATGGAATTTGCAGGCTTATAAAAGGGCTGGAAGAAACCAGCCTATGTTTGCCCTTCCACCTTCTGCCATGAGAAGATGCTGCAAGAAGGTAGGTTCTCACCAGACACCAAATGCTAGTGTCTTAATCTTAGACTTCCCAACCTCCAGAATTATGAGAAATAAATTTCTATTATCTATAAAATTACCCAGTCTCAGGTATTTTGTTATAGCAGCACAAATGGATGGAGACATCAGGCAATACTAATGTTCAAAAAAGTTTAGGAACCTCTGCTCAAGGTTCTCACTAATCAAAGTATGGGATTGTGGCCCATGACATCAACATCACCTTGTTAGAAATGTAGACTCTCAGGCTCTACCCCAGACCTACTGAATAAGAATCTTTTAACAATATTTCCAGATTATTCCCACTCACATTAAAGTTGGAGAAACACTGATCCCGACAAGTGGGGTGGAACCTGAGAATCTATGTTTCCAAACACTGGAGTCAGGGCCCAGTGATTTGTGTTTTAACAAGCTCTCCAGTTGGGTTTGGTACATGCTTAAATTTAAGAACCCCTGATTAGGCAGGGTGCGGTGGCTCATGCCTATAATCCCAATACTTTGGGAGGCCAAGCAGGCAAATCACTTCAGCTCAAGAATTTGAGACCAGCCTGGGCAACATGGCGAAACCCTGTCTCTACAAAATATACCAAAAAAAAAAAAAAAAATAGCTAGGCATGCTGGTGCACACCTGTAGTCCTTGCTACTTATGAAGCTGAGGTGAGAGGATTGCTTGAGTCCAGGAAGTTGACGTGGCAGTGAGCTGTGTTTGTGCCACTGTACTCCAACCTGGATGACAAAGCAAGACCCTGTCTCAAAAAAAAAAGCTCTGATTAAAAATAAGCTTGTTGCTCATCCCCCTTGAAAATTTCTGATTTAGTAAGTCTGGGAAGGAACCTGAGAATTTGCATTTCCAGTAATTTCTCAGGTAATCGTGACTCTTATCTCTGATCTGAGGTACACATTTTTAAAACTATTCATCTAGGATGATTACCTAAACAGGAGAGACAGTTACTACCTACCACATGGCTGTTTAATAAATAATGCACCTGTCACACCTGAATTGCATATATAAATTAAAAATTTGGCCCAATTCCCAAATATTCGGTTCTAATCATATGACTACTGAATGATCCCTGAAGTACATTTGCACCTGTGTTTTGGGGAGCCAGATAAACTATCTCTACCTTGCAACACAGAAAACCTTTCAACTGGCAAGATGTTCACAATGTTCAAATTCAGCTCTTCATGCCTGTAGGAAGTGCCAGTCGTATGGCCAATATTTGCTTCTTTGAGTCAGCTTTCCTAGTTAGCCACTCCCTTGAGTTGCAGCAGTCTTTCTTCAGATTACTATCATCAGAATAAATCAGGGGTTTTGCCAATCAAATAACTATACCAGGGCTGGGAACTTGTGCCATTTCCCACTGGAATGAATTCACTTAACTCTCACAGAACTGTCTTACTTTCCTTATTTACAAGTTCTTAAAGGACCATTCACTTTCTTCTGTATATACAGTCTACACCACCTAACTGTTGTTGATCAGTAGCATTGAGCTGTAATGGTCAACTGATGAGTGTAGTTTCCAGACTGATTTGTCTCTGGTACAAAGGAGTGCCACCCCTTCAGTCTTCCTTTTTGGGAAGGGTCTTACCACCTGTTAAAATTGTTCACTTCTGGTCAGTTTTCTTGCACATTCATTGTCCTCCTCCTCCACTTTGATTCAACAATATCTGCTGATCCCCTGTCAAAGAATAGTGCTAGCACCTGGGTAAAATGTATACAACATGCCTTCTTCTCAAGACTTCATCATCTTCTAGAGACAGACATGTAGAAGTCACAAAAATACAAGGCAGATAATGAGAATGGATATTGGACTAAGGAACAAGGTTATATGGGTGAGGGCAAGGATCTTGAGCAACTTCCTGGACTCTGAACTGGGAAGGTCAGGCCTCTGATAAGAAGCTGAGAGGGGAGGGACCAGTGAGAAGTGTAAAGGCCATTATTTTTACCTGATTTTTTTCTTCTTTGTGAATACTTACCTTTAGATTCACAGTATGTGTTTGTTTGACCTAACCACCACAACTTAAGGCATCACACAAGCTGTGATATGGGGACAAGCACACACTTATTGGATAGCCACTGGTCACCTCAGACAAGCCCTTCTGGGCCATCTGAAAGTAGATTACAAGAACCTCAGTGTCTTCTTCCTTTCAGCTCTTCTAAATCAAAACAACCCTGCATTTGGCCTCTGGTCTGTTGACATTTGCCAATATCTTTCTTCAAGGACATTCCTCACTGACTAGTCTCCCTAATCAGGTATGGTAGATTAAAATAGGCCACAAATTCTTTGCTTCCCCTGCCATTGAGAGGCAGATTGTAATTCCTTACTTCTTGAAACTGGGCTGACCTGGTGGCTTGCTTGACCAATATAACGGCAGAAGTTGCATTCTGGGACTTCTGAGGCTATGTCAAAGGAAACTTGCACTTCCTCCAGGACTCTGGAACACTCCCTTGGGAAGCCCTGAGCTGCCAAGTGAGTTCAATTACCCTAAGACTGCCACTCTAAAGAGGCCACATGTAGGTGTCTCAATTAACAGTCTCAACTAAGCTCAGCCTTCTAGCCATCTCCACCAGGGCACCACACGTGTGAAAAAAGTTGTCTTGAGCCCTTCAGATCAGCTCATCTACCAATTGTCTATCATCAAGTAACCTCCGCTAATGACATATGAAACAGAAGAATCGTCTAGTGGAATCCTCCCTAAATTTAGTGAAATCAATGACACATAAAATTGTAAGATATGATTAAATGGTTGTTGTTTTAAGTCACAAAGTTTTGGGCAGCAATAGATACCTGGTACACTAGGCCTGCAAAATTTAAGATAGTTTACATTAGGGTACTCTTCTGTGATCATCCCACTTTTTTTTTTTTTTTTTTGAGACACGGTCTAGCTCTGTCACCCAGGCTGGAGTGTAGTGGCAGGATCTCCACTCACTACAACCTCCACCTCCTGGGTTCAAGTGATTCTCCTGCCTCAGCCTTCTGAGTAGGTGGACTACAGGCACATGCCACCACGCCCAGCTAATTTTTGTATTTTTAGTAGACGGGGTTTCGCCATATTGGCCAGGCTGGTCTGGAACTCCTGATCTCAGGTGATTTGCCCTCCTCTGCCTCCCAAAGTGCTGGGATTACAGGCATGAGCCACTGCACTTGGCCCCCACCTTTCTTTTTAATTGCCTAATTCTTAAAATAACAACAATTCTTAAAACAACGTTGGTACTAGGCGTTTTTTTTTTTTTTTTTTTTTAGTCAGAGTCTCGCTCTGTTGGTCAGGCTGGAGTGCAGTGGTGCGATCTCGGCTTACTGTAACCTGTGCCTCCTGGGTTCAAGCGAGTCTCATGCCTCAGCCTCCCAAGTAGCTGGGACACCAGAATCTAGGCTTTGCTTACCATTGCCCTTGGAAGATTATCAATTTGTACTTTAACTGTCCAACTGTACAATGAGTCACAGGATTCTAGGCCATCAGTATACCTAATGAAATTATATAAAATTCCCCTTTTCAGCTGGGCGCAGTGGCTTATGCCTGTAATTCCAGCTCCTTGGGAGGTGGAGGTGGGCAGATCACTTGAGGCCCGGAGTTTGAGATCAGCCTGGGCAACGTGGCAAAACTCCATCTCTACCAAAAAATATAAAAATTAGCAGGGCATTGTGGGGCACACCTGTAGTCTCAGCTACTCAAGAGGCTGAGGTGTGAGGATCACTTGAGCCCAGGAGGCAGAGGTTGCAGTGAGCTGAGGTCATGCCACTGCACTCTAGCTTGGGTGAGCCCAGCTTCATAAAAATTTAATATCAACTTCCATGCCCTCTCAGGCCTCTTGTTAGAGTCTTTGCACTAAATAACTCTTGCTGTCTAAAATTCAGTCAATAGGTAACTTCAGCACTTGCTTTTTGCATATTAGCAGACACGTATTTGAATAGACTAAGAAGGCCGGGCTCCTGCCTGTAATTCCAGCACTTTGGGGAGCCAAGGTAGGTGAATCAGTTGAGCTCAGGAGTTTGAGACCAGCCTAGGGAATATGGCAAAAACCCATCGCTACAAAAAAAAAAAAATACAAAAATTAGTAGGGCATGTTGGCTAAAAAAGTGTGTCAGCAATCTACAAGTTTTGGAAGATGGGGACTGCCTGAGGAGGACAGAGAATAATCACATTAAAACAATTCAGGCCAAAAGAATAATCACATTAAGAACAAAAACAGGGCCGGGTGCCATGGCTCACGCCTGTAATCCCAGCACTTTGGGAGGCCGAGGTGGGCGGATCACGAGGTCAAGAGATCAAGACCATCCTGTCCAAAATGGTGAAACCCTGTCTCTACCAAAAGTACAAAAACTTAGCTGGGCATGGTGGTGCGTGCCTGTAGTCCCAGCTACTCGGGAGGCTGAGGCAGGAGAATTGCTTGAAACTGGAAAACGGAAGTTGCAGTGAGCCGTGATCACACCACTGCACTCCAGCCTGGTGATAGAGCGAGACGCTGTCTCAAAAAAAAAAAAACCAACAAAAAAAAAACAGGACACCTGATCTCAAAAAGGATTTGAGTCCTGCTTTTGGATGCGGTGAGGCAGGGGTAATTGGAAATAAAATTTGGATTTCAAAATATTGAACTTGGAGCCAGGTGAGGTGGCTCACACCTGTAATCCCAGCTCTTTGGGAGGCTGAGGCAGGTGGATCACCTGAGATCAGGAATTTGAGACCAGCCTGGCCAACATGGTGAAACCCTTCTTGTACTAAAAACACAAAATTAGCCAGGTGTGGGAGTGCATACCTGCAATGCCAGCTACTTGGGAGGCTGAGATGGGAGAATAGCTTGAACCTGGGAGGCGGAGGTTGCAATCAGCCAAGACTACACCACTGCACTCCAGCCTGGGTGACAAGAGTGAAACTCCGTGTCAAAAAAAAAAAAAAAAAGTGAACTCAGAACATTTTAATGCCTCGTAGGAAGAATGAAAATAATATAGGCATTGAGATAATCAGGGAAGAACTGGAATACTTGGCCACAATCCAAGATATGGGTGAAGACAGTATATTACATATATATATACACACACACACATATATATATAATATATATAACTTTTTTGAGATATTTTTAGATATATAAATATAAATTTTTCAATATTACATATATATTTTGTATAATATATATGATCATATTATATATAAAATTATATAAATATGTATTATATATTTTTATTTATATATATATGAGATATATAATATATAAAAATTTGAGAAATTCCATCTCAAGATATGCATACATATTGTATATATGTATATATATGTGTATATATTGTGTATATATATATGTGTGTATATATATGTATATCTTGAGATGGAATTTCACTTTTGTTGCCCAGGCTAGACAGCAGTGGCATGATCTCAGCTCACTGCAACCTCCACCTCCCAGGTTCAAGCAATTCTCCTGCCTCAGCCTCCCAAGTAGCTGAGATTACAGGATGCCACCACGCCTGGCAAAGTTTTTGTCTTTTTAGTAGAGACAAGGTTTCACCATGTTGTCCAGGCTGGTCTTGAACTCCTGACCTCAGGTGATCTGCCCACCTCTGACTCCCAAAGTGCTGGGACTACAGGCGTGAGCCACCACGCCCGGCCAGATAGTATATTATGTATTAAAACATGGTTGTTTCAACATGCACTTTGGAGTCCAACAGATTTGTGATTATTTTTTATTTTTTTATTTTTATTTTTTGAGACAAGGGTCTCAAAACATGTGCCACCACACCAGGTCCAATGGATCTGTGTTTATATCCTCCTCTGCTACTAACCAGCAGGGTGACCTACGCTGTAGAAGAAAATAAGGTTTGTAATCTCATCATCCCTGAATGGGGCCAGAGAGTGTCCTTGAGTCTGCAGTAAGATCAGATGATGATAAAGTAGCAAAGGGGCCAGGCTAGGTTCTCCATTTGAAAAGTCTCACCTCGGTCTCATTCTCACAACAATCCCCAGCTCAACACATCCTAATAAGTGAGAAAAACTGTTGGAAGGAAGAACCTACTACCCTTTGCTCTGGCTGAGCTTCTTTGAAATTCAAAGCTACTTGCATTACATTGGATATTAGATTTCTCAAGACTACGTCTCTAAATCTCCAGTGGCACTTATACCTGCTCATTGCTCCCACTTGTAGAGTCCATGTATGAGTTTCATGGATAAAGCTTGCCACTCAGGTGGAGATGGAGCTACATTAGACAGGGGGCATAATAAAGTCCTTCTACTAGTTTAAATACATGCTCAACATTTACAAACTATTGTGTGAGTTTGGGCGAGTTAACTCCTCTAATCTTCCAGTTTTCTCATCTATAAAGTGGGAATAATAATAGCACCCACTTTTTATAGGCCGTATTATCATTCAAATTAGATAATATACATAAAGTACTTAGCATACCATCTGGCACATAGCTAGCACAAACAATGATAGCTATAATCTAAAACAATCTAGGCTGGGCAAAGTGGCTCACGCCTGTCATCCTAGCACTTTGGGAGGCTGAGGCAGGTGGATACCTGAGGTCAGGAGTTCAAGACCAGCTTGGACAACATGGTGAAATCATGTCTCTACTAAAAATATAAAAATTAGCCAGGTGTAGTGGTGGGCTCCTGTAATCCCAGCTACTCTGGAGGCTGAGGCAGGAGAATCACTAGAACCCGGGAGGTGGAAATTGCAGTGAGCCGAGATCACACCACTGTGCTCTAGCCTGGGCAACAGAGTAAGACTCTGTCTAAAGAATAAATAATTAAATAAATAAATAAATAAAACAAGCAGTTCTTACTGTCTGTAATGAAACAGTTGGCTTTCATTAGTGACAGTTTGCTTGAAAAGTGTATATTGGGGCTCAGATTGTCTACCTGGTAATGAGTCAAACTGATATATAGTTCTCTAACTCAGTTGGAATCCAGATGAATCTGCTTCCCTGTCTCAGGAGTACATCAGACTGGAGTAGCTTGTAACCTTCTGTATGGTACTCATGATCTCAGGAGCTTGTCACTACAGTACACTGGCCTCCTCGTTTGGCATCATTTAGCGCTCTGATTTAAGAAGATATGTCATAGGAACTTGATTTATAGATTACCAAGCCACACTTTTCCAAATGCGCCTAGAGGTCCTTCGAACTACCCCAAGGTCTGGGGCTCATGAGCTAAAATAACACTGTGGTGTTTACAATACCATTATGGTGCTTATATGGGATAAGACATTGGAATGCAAACTGGTTGAAGGACTCACTCATGATTACCAAAGCAACAATTGAATTGAAACTTAAAGCCAAATTACTGATTCTAGCTCAGTACACTTTCAAGGCTATATTTTTTTGTCATTTTTCTAATATGATATTTATCTGTTCTTACATTGCTATAAAGAAATATCTGAGACTGGGTAATTTATAAAGAAAAGAGGTTTAATTGGCTCATGGTTCTGCAGCCTGTCAGCATGGTAGCATCTGCTTCTAGAGAGGCCCAGGAAGTTTCCCATTATGGCAGAAGGGAAAGAAGGAGTGAGGCGTCTTACATGGCAGGAGCAGGAGCAAGAAAGAGAGCGAGGGAGGAGGTGCTACACACTTTTAACCAACAAGATCTCACGAAAACTCACTGTCAGAAGATATGGAATGGTGCTAAATCCTTCATGAGAAACTACTCCCATGAGCCATCACCTCCCACCAGGCCCCACCTCCGACACTGGGGATCACAATTTGACATGAGATGTGTGCAGGGACACAGATCTAAAACATATCAAATAGGAAATATAGATTATTATGTTCTGAATCAGCTATAGTAATAATACCATAATCATTTCTCTCTCAGAGAAAATGACTATAATCTCACCACTAATGATATATATGTATATTTATATCTACACATAAGTATGTATCTATCTATCTATAATTTTTTTCGTAGGTGTTTTACCAGGAGCTGTGATAAATTCACACTTTTTCACTTAGGGCCCCTTGATCTCAAGGGCTAGACAGGATTTAGAATGTAGTGTACGATCCTGAAAGAGTAATTACGACTGTCCTGTCTATAGACCTAACCTGTGATGTTTGGCTTAGCCTGCCTGTTGGTCCTTGTGTACATGAGAGACTACTTTCATGAAAAGCCCTCCTCTTCATTATCTAGACTGTGTACCACATACCTTTATTTCCTAAAGCTGTGTAACAAAATGTTTAAATCACATGATCTATGAAACCTCTCCATTCTATAATTCTATTAATCTTTCTATGCAATTTTTCTTTCTTTTTTTTTTTTAAAGATGGGGTTTCACCATGATGGCCAGGCTGGTCTTGAACTCCTGACCTCAGGTGATCCACCCACCTTGGCCTCCCAAAGTGCTAGGATTACAGGTGTGAGCCACCGCGCCCTGCCGTAATTTTTCTTGTATTCATGGGGTTCTCACTATGTTGTCCAGGCTGGACTCAAACTCCTGGGCCCAAGGGATCCTCCCATCTCAGCCTTCCAAGTAGCTGGAATTACGGGCATGTAGCACAGTGCCTGGCAGTTTTTCATTCTTTTGATTGGGCATTGTTGCTGCTACAACCCAGAGTGTCTGTCTGGGTAAATAATGATTCTTGGTTTCGCAGCTAGTGAAATTTTCATATAACTTTTGCCCTTCTATTTTTTAAAAAACTTTCCTTGCTATCAACTTTTCATATATTATTATTAGTATTAATTTGAGATAGTCTCACTCTAGGACCCAGGCTGGAGTTCAGTGATGCGATCTCAGCTCACTGCAACCTCCATCTCCCGGGTTCAAACAATTCTCGCGCCTCAGCCTCCCAAGTAGCTGGGATTACAGGTGTGTGTCACCACCCCCGGCTAAAAATTTTCCAAATATATTATATTCAACATAGAAAAGATTGGGAGAAGAGACTAAGTCGGTTTTTATTTCAGTAGTCCAGTATTACATGATGAGTCAAGTGAAGAAAAAAAGATAAGGGAGAATAAGCTCAAGATGATTCCAAAGCTTCAGGTCCAGGAAACAGGGAAATGATAGTGCCAATAAAGCATGATGAATCTGAACTAAGGATGGTGGTACATCTAAATGGAGGTACTGAAAAAAATCAGACTGGAACCCAAGTGAATCATCAAGGTTGGAGACAGAGGAGAGGTGAGCTTCCTGACAGGGAGCATAAAGCAAAGGAAAAGAACATAAGCAACCCAGGACTAGGCACAGGAGACAAGTGATACATAGAGTCCCACACACCTACTTGTACTAAATAAACAACCTGCATGTCCAGTCCTACTTAGTACCTGAGTCAATCTTGGAAAGGTAAGAGAGGTATCAAAAATTCCACCCTCACCAAAAAAGAGAGTTAAGGGAAGAGTGTAGGGGAAGCTGTTAGAGAGCATCTAGAACACCTTGGCTTATTATCTGATTCACCAAAGGTAAGGATCCCAGGCCTCTACACAGTCATCAAACTAGCCTTGCCAGGTGCCCAGTCTGTATGCATGGTTTCTGTTCCAATTCTTACTTCTCACTTCACTTCCCTTCTGGGGCTGAAATGCTACCCTGATATTACCCTATTCTTAGTCCACCTGGCTGAAGCCCCAGGCTGTTACCTTGCGGATATTCAGTCCCTTCTCACTGATGAATGGACTATTGACTAGGGTCCTCCTTCAAGTCAGAGATCTCCTCTCTCCTTACTCGGGATACTCAGTTTTAAAGACAAATAATGAAAGTCAGAGCTTTCTGCAATGAACCACCCTCATCCACATACCTGTGGATCCTTGGCTGTCAGCTCCACTTGGGACGAAGCCACATCCCCTTGGACACTTTGGTCTGGCTTATGAGAAATAAGAGAAGGTCCATCCAGGAGAGTGTGCTATGTCTAAAGCCAGGAGAAGAGAAACTGTAAGGGTAAGAGCCAGTTTTCAAGCCAGTCAGTTCCCGCAGAAAGATGAAAGAGAATGAAGATGGCCACAGATTGTTAGATTTGGTAAGAAGTAGGTCACAGTGACAGTGGAGGCAG
The DNA here is from genome assembly GCA_963573385.1 of Cacajao melanocephalus. Classification (NCBI taxonomy): domain Eukaryota; kingdom Metazoa; phylum Chordata; class Mammalia; order Primates; family Pitheciidae; genus Cacajao; species Cacajao melanocephalus. The sequence goes on along the minus strand of CAUYLG010044548.1, from coordinate 131,166 downwards.
ATGATTTCAATCACGTGGTAGAGATAGAAGGCAGATTACAGGGAATTTTATTTTGAATGCTTCTTATAGTAGAGAAACTCAGATAAGAAAGATTCAATCACTGTGAAACCTTTATTTAAGCCTGTCTTTACGTACAAATCACAAAAAATGTTCATAGAAGTTCATCCAATTTTTATAGCTTCTCATCTCCTTCAATTTCCTTCTTCCCTTTCTTCCTTCTTCCTTCTCTTTTCTCTTATACGTCCTACTTACCCCTTCTCATTTGCGACTACATTCCTAGTCTAGCTTAAATAGAGACACAGAAAAATCCTTACTAAAATAACAAAATCTAAAAATAAATAAATAAAATGCATGTCAAGTACTTCTGGGGCGAGAATCAAGAAGGGTGCAAGGGAGGCTCCATCATCACTCTTAGAAACATGAAAATCTTAATAAACAATGGTAATAGAAAATCGACCTATACAAAAAAACCTGACCCTTTTTTGCTCTAAGCTGTCCAGGCTGCAGAAATGAAAATAGCAGACAAGAAGGATACAGGTGAGTGGTAGAGGGCAGGAATACAAAGTCATTAAGTGAAAGCCATTATCCTCAGGAAGGCTCCAGAGAAGAGGCTAGGTGGCAAGAGCAGCAGAATTATCTGAAGAACCTCTGGAATACCAACTTCCCCTTTGCTATGGAGAAACAGGGCACGGCATGCCCCACTTCTTTGTGTTTCAGATGCGTTCCCCCTTCTCTAATGGGCGAGACTCTAGGCAGCCTTTAAGATCTAGTTCAAAATACACCCATCAGATGACACCTTCCCTAACAGAAGCCTTTCTGGGCGGAGTTCCCTGCTCCATCCTCGGGGTTCTCACAAGACTTGTCTATACATCTAAGTCCACTCAAAACTTGTATTTGTTTACGTCTATCTGCTGGTCAGGGGCTCTGTGACCTCTGTATCCTTGGTGCCTCCTACAGCGCCTGCCACAAAGTAGGTGATTAATAACTGTGTGAGGGAGAAAGAAGGGAAAGAAAGGAAAAAAAAGAGAGGTAGTGGGGAGAGCAGGATGGAGAAAGAGAGACAGAGGATGCATCTGACCACCTTCCCTGGCCAAGAAAAAGGGAAATGAATTTACAAATAACTCTGGGGGAAAGGGACTGAAAGGGGGAAATGACTCCTGAGTCTTGTCTGCTTCTCATTCTTCTCTCTGCCACATCCTCTCAGCACTTGAGACCTCACACAATGGTCTCGTTTTTACTCCTGATTCCTCAGATTGCCCAAAGGGAAAGAAAGAAGGCAGGCAGGGTTCTGACTTCTTCCATCCCATCTCCTCAAACCTCAGATCATCTGTTTTCTACTGCGTGCCTCTCTCTCCTTGTCCTCTGCCCCCCTCATCTTCCCCACACATCACTCCTGTCACATGGCCCTGGAGGACCCATCAGGCCTCTCAGGTCACGGTGCTGTCCATGTCCAGGTGGGAGCTTCTGCCTCAGAAGGAAACCAAGAGGCTCTCAGGGGTGGCCTGTGGTGTCTCAGCTAGGAAACGCTAGACCAGGCCTACAAAATTACCTGAGAAAGAATACTGTTAAGAAGGGTTAGGCATCCCAGGGATGGGAGAGGAGAAAGGAGCAAGTTCTGGGAAAAGAAAGCGCTGAACGATTTACAGTCCTTCCTCCCACACTCCTCATACTCTTTCATGGATGGCCATTCTGCACTTTTCCCTTGATCCATGGGTCAGAACCATTTACCCAACTGTCCTCTCATGATCTCTACACTTTGTCCACTGAAGCTTCTTAACTCTCTTTCCAACCAGATGCACTTTCCCTCCCAAAATCCCTCAGCCTTGCGGAGTAGCTCCTGGATCTCCTTTCCTTACCTGGATATTCAGCTGCCTGCCCTTCCCCAGTATGCTTTCCCCAGGAGTTCTGGAGCCACCATTTCCTCAATGGAGATCAAATGTACAAAAGCAGTTTACAATGCACAGCATGAGAATAAACTACTGCCAAGAATAAAACCTTCTCTCTCTCCCACAATCTCAGTCCTTCTTCCAGATGATTTCTTATGCCTTCCTCCCCCATACACTGTTGCTCCCTCTTCACCTGGCAGGCTTGGTTTGGTGTAGGGTGGGAACCAAAGCTGTGTGCTGCACAGTGGGCAGTGTCAGGATGCAAGCAGGCATCTCAGCCTGGGGCCGTGGCAGAGTTCCCAGGCAAAGCCACCGGCCCAGGCCGGGACAGTAGGCATGGATAAGGTGGGAGAGGGCATAAGTACGGTGACTGTAGCCCCCCAGCACCAGCAGCTCCCCCTGCAGCACAGCACCTGCAGCCCCCACATGGGGGGAAGGTAGAGGTGCCAGGTGAGTCCAGCTATCAGTCCTTAGTTCATAGGCCTCAAAACTCAGCAGGTCCCCAGTCTCACCCAGCCCACCTGCCACATACAACCGCCCGCCCAGTGCAGCCATGACATGGCCAGCCCGAGGTACCCCCATAGGGCTCAGAAATGTCCCTGGCTTCTCAAGTTTGGGGTCATAGTGCAGCAGTGAGGCCAGGTATTGGCCAGTCCCACCACAGCCACCGCTCACATACAATCGGCCCTCCAAAATGGCAGCTGCGTGGGCAAAACACGGTGCTGGAAGTGCAGGTGCTGGCCTAAGGGAAAACAGGACAAGATAACGCAACTAGCATCTTCAACTCTCTTTCTATTCCAAGTCTCCTAATCTCTCCCTTGCCTGCTCACCTCCAGACATCGAGCTCAGGGTTGTAGGTCTCCACAGAGTCCAGGGCAACACCATTTTGTCTTCCACCTAGGGCATAAAGTTGTCCATCCAGTGCCACCAAGGGGAAAAAGCTTCGAGCCTGGGACAAAGGAGCCATCTCCTCCCAGTCCTCTTGATTAGGCTCCCACCTGGACATAGTGAAGCAAGAAGAGTGACTCTGTGTGGTTGGCTAGGCCAGCAATTTCTCTCCCTGCCCACCTTGGGGCCTACCACATCCTGCCCACTCTTAGAAGCTCATACCTGAGAGTTGAAGCCAGGGTGTTGGAGTGACTGTAAAAATCTTGTCCCCCACACACATAGAGTTCACTTCCTGCCAGGCTCGCAGCCCCATGGCGGAAGCGTCCCGGGGCAGGCAGGGCAGGCAGCTGCCCCCACTCCACAGTTCGTACAAGTCCGATGCCACAGCGGAAGGCTCGGGCCCACCACACTGCTTGGGATGGTTGTCTTAAGGCCATGTCTGGTCTGAGCCCATCCCCACCAATCACTACCAGTGCTCGGTCAGGCTCCCTCCGTCTCTCTTGGCCTGGAACGTCGGCCTCTACCATCAGCTGGTGCAACAGATCTGGGGTCAGGGGTGGAGGTAGCCCGGCTGCCCGCACCCTCCGCAGCTCCCTGGTGGACATGCGGCCAAAGCGGACGCATCGCAGCAGGGCCTTGGCCTCTGACTCCTGGGTCTCGGGGTTGGCAGCTAGCCAACACCGTGCAGCCACAAAGGCCTCGAACTCCTCCTGCACATGGAGCTCATCACTGTCTAGGAGCTCAGCCAAGCAGGCAGCTGGTAAAGAAGGGAAAGCACGGCACAAGGCTACAGCAGGCAGGTGGGTGAGGAGGTAGTGACGGGCTTTGCTCCAGAGCCTCTCCAACCCAGGGGCTTCAGCCATAGGGAACAGGGCCAGGCAACGGGCGGGGCTGAGGCCCTGTGCCAAGCCTTTCTGACACAAATCCAGGCAGGAAGAGCTCTGGTACTGCAGAGCAGCCTGAGCAGCTCTCAGTAGTCCTGGCCACCTTGCCCGCACAACTCCAGAGTAAGCAAAAGAGACAAGGAGTCGCAGGTCCCGGGTGGAGATGGTCCACAGAGACACCTCTGTGCCCTTGGATTCCCTCATCCCGCTCAGGAGCATGGCCCCAAAGAACTCACTGCCGCAGGCCAGAGCTGCTCGGTGCACTGTAGGAGGGCAGAAGAAATAGAGGAGGACTCAAAGTGTTGCAAGGCCTATAGGCACTACCCCAATTTGGCACCTCCAGCTTTGGCCCTTTAAGGCACCCACTGCTACAGGCCAAACTGTGGTGTGCATCAGAATACTGTGGGTAGTTGTTAAAATGTGGGTTTCGGCAGCCCACTCCCAGAGATTCTGATTCAACAGTTCTGGACGGAGACTCTAGAAATTTATATTTTAACACTTCAAGTAACCCCATGTGATTCTCATGTTAGTGGCCTGAAGACACTTTGATAAACATTGCTTTAGTCCTTTTGGTCAGGTCTGTCAGAAAAAAAAAAATCTTAATGGATCAAGTTGAGAAGAAAGCAGTTGCTAAGAGGGGCACAAAATAAACGGAAAAGACCAACATGCAATTTATATAGATCTCTCTATGTTGTGCACAAAATAGAATTCTTTACAATTTCAAGAACCAAAACTGTCAACTATTCTGTTAGATTTTGCTGGGAAAGTGGCACCACTTGGGAATGGCTGTAATCCAATTTCATCTGATTACTGTCTCTTCTTGCCTAAGATTTAGTCTTTAATGTTTTCCATTTGTCTTAGCTTTTCTCTGCATAACCCTGCCCTGATCTTGGTATAATTTATAGAATCATGAGATCTGAAACTTGAGACCTTCAAAATAACCTAATTCAATTATTCCCTTTAAAATAAGGAAACTGGCTGGGTGAGGTGGCTCATGCCTATAATCTCAGCACTTTGGGAGGCTGAGGTAGGTGGATCACTTGAGGTCAGGAGTTCAAGGCCAGCCTGGCCAACATGGTGAAACTCTGTTTCTACTAAAAAAATAAAAGTATTAGCCGGGCATGGTGGCAGGCACCTGTAATCCCAGCTACTTGGAGGCTGAGGCAGGAGAGTCACTTGAACCTAGGAGGTGGAGGTTGCAGTGAGCCGAGATCATGCCATTGTACTCCAGCCTGGGCAACAGAGCAAGATTCTGTCTAAAAAAAAAGAAAGAAAGAAAAAAAGATTGATTTTTTTCCTTTCATACCTAGTCCCACAGAATTGTCCTCTTTTAAAGAGATGCATACCCAAATACTTATGAGTAAAATTTCATGAATTTCCTTTAAACTTCAGCAAAAAATAAAATAAACAGATGAAATAAATATAGTAAACTGTTAGTTGTTAAGTCTGGGCAATGGGTGTTTGAGTGTTCATCTTATTCCTTGCTTTGTGAATCGCTTCATAATAAAAAGGTGGGTAGGAATGCTGCTAGAAGTCCTTTTAGGCAGGTCACAGAGGCCCAAGCTGTTTAAGAACTCCATGCTGCCTTGACCAACTGCGCAGGTGTTGTTCATATGACTTTCCATTGTCTTTTAAGCAGTAGGTAGTGGACTGGTACTTCCCAAGTAGTAAGCATCAATGACAGATTTCAAATATATATTGTCTGAGAACATCAACATTCCTCAAAACAAGCTAAGCCATCTCAGCTTCCATATCATCAATAAACCTGTAGTTCAGAGCCAACCCTGAAACGGCTCACAATCACTTGTATTCACCTTGTACTCATTACTATTCCCTAGGCTTTTAAGTGACAGGTTCCCAACCATTAAGTAGGAAATTTTCCTAGGGAAATAAAAGCAGTGATACAAGTAAACTTAAATTCAAAAGCCTAGTGAGAATTTTATAATTATGAACATTTAAATCACCTCTCCATCTAGTGCTATCACAAATGAAAATAAAGACTTTTGGAGTAGTTTTCCTTCTAGGAGTCCCAGAAGCACTTTAGATCCCAGTCACTCCTCTAATGAGCAGTAGCTATGTGACTCTGGACAAGTCTTGGATTCTGATTTCTCTCTTTTTTTTTTTTTTTTTTTTTTGTGATTGAGTCTCGCACGGTCACCCCGGCGGTAGTGCAGTGGCACGATCTCAGCTCACTGCAATCTCCACCTCCTGGGTTCAAGCAATTCTCCTGCCTCAGCTTCCTGAGTAGCTGGGACTACAGGTGTGCGCCACCACGCTCAGCTAATTTTTTTGTATTTTTAGTAGAGACGGGGTTTCACCATGTTGGCCAGGATGGTCTCAATCTTCCGACCTTGTGATCCACCCGCCTTGGCCTCCCAAAGTGCTGGGATTACAGGAACGAGCCACCGTGCCCGGCCCAGATTCTGATTTCTTCATCAGTGAAGTGTAACAGCTGAATTAGATAATCTCTAAACTAATCCTTTGTAACTTTAAACTTTCATGTGTCCACATTACGACTTCATTTTCCAGGTCCTAGGGTGTCTCGGTATAATGGCATAGAAGGCCTAGTGGAAGCAGACTGGACTAGTAATGTGGACTTGTATCCTGGTTGTTGCAAGTCAACATCTCTGAATTTAATGTTCCTTATTTGCACACCTATAGATCATGATATTGACCTCACTAGCTTTCAGTGAAAATTAAAAGAGATGTCATGTGTAAAACTTCCGGGCACCCATTGCCTCACTAAATGTTAGTAGACTCTGAATAACACTCAACTTAGGCAATCCTACTTAGCTTTCCTGGTGATGAGCAGGGTTAACTTCAAAGTGCCACGGCCAGGCCAGGCACAGTGGCTCATGCCTATAATCCCAGCACCTTGGGAGGCCGAGACAGGTGGATCACTTGAGGTCAGAAGTTCGAGATCAGCCTGGTTAACCTAGTAAAACCCCATCTCTACTAAAAGATACCAAAAAAAATTAGCCAGGCGTGGTAGCAGGCGCCTGTAATCCCAGCTACTCATGAGGCTGAAGCAGGAGAATCACTTGAACCCAGGAGGTGAAGGTTGCAGTGAGCTAAGAGCATGCCACTGCACTCCAGCCTGGGTGACAGAGTGAGATCCTGTCTCAGAGGGGGAAGAAAAATAAAGTGCCCTGACCTGGTAACTTTAAACAGTACCAGAACTTGCTCATTAGCTGCAGGGCCTGTGAGTCAGCCATGGTGTCAAGCACACCAAGGTGAAAGGACACATTGAGTTTTCCACCATGTTCCCCTGGCTTTCCTGTGTCCCCAATGGAAGATGCCAAGAAGGGCCTTTGGTTAATTTCTGTTTGAGTTAATCCACTTTCTGCTTGTTCTACTGCCATGGATTGTACCCTTAGCTGTAGCCAGCTGGCTGGAAATTCCTTGTTACTGGACACAGGAAAAGCCAGACAGAGGGTCAGTTTAAATCTGTCAGTGCGCCTAGAAAACAACTCAACTGCGCATGCTCAGCTCTCAGTGAGGCAGGAGAGGCACCAAAGGCCAGCCCAGGGAAATTCTGACAGCAGCAGGGATCAAAACCATCATGGTAGGGATCAAACCATCTGCGGCTTGCACACACCATTCCGGTAGCATATGCACCTGCAGTAATTTAATGCCCCACAGGCCCTCACCACGCAGCTGGCAGCCGCCTGCCTCCAGCTTCAAGTCACATCCGATGCCCTCTCGGTAGAGCAGCTCGATTCCGCGCAGATTCTCCCTTAGCTCCTCTGCCTGGCTGGGCTTCTTTACATCTTCCCCGGCATTTCCAGCTCTTTCGCATCTCCGCTGGGCAGCAGCCTTCACCCGGGGTGCTCCCAGCGCCTCGGCTGCCGCCAGCACATCCCCCTGCGGGGCAGGGACCAGCACCCCCTCATAGGCAAAGGTCAGCACGGCCTCCCAGCCCCCTGGGGACACCTCGAGGCTGAAGGGGGGCCGCGGACCTCCACCGCCCAGCAGCCTGTCTCGGAAGAGGCTGCTGACTGCGGCCAGGATCACCCGATGCACCCCATATACCCGCCCCGCGACTGACACCTCTTCGTCCAGCAACAACCTCTGCTCCCTCAGCCGCTGGGCCTCGGCGAAAAACTGGCTCGGATGCTCCTCGCTGCGCAGCCACTCGGGCTCCGCCTCGTCTTCATCTTCATCCTCTTCCTCCTCTTCCTCTAGGGACAAGGCTGGAAAGGGAAGGTTCCCTGGGACCAGGGGCCTGGGGCCAGGCTACTCCAGAGGAAAGGAAGGCAAACTGGGATCCTCACCAGGGGAGGAAGGCCAGGAAGGGGCTCTCTGGGCATGCACGGGGAGTCCAAGGCAGTCCTTCTGGACGGGAAGAGAGATACTCTCCAGCTCAGAAGGATAATGTGGGGTGTCAGAGAGGCTCATGCCGGGGTTTGCTGGGTAGCTGCAGATGAGCAGAGGCAAGACAGCCCAGCGTCAGAGCTGGACCCAGAGAGGCCAGAGGAACCATGTCTCCAGCCAGTTAAAATGTCAGTCTCCCCTGCTCCAACACCCTCCTCCTACCCCCAGCCACATCCCAACACTGGAGTATCGGGGATATACAGGGCAACTATGGGATTCGAATGGTGCAGCAAAACATGCAAGAAGCCATGTAAAGATCCAGTACCACACTCCTCCCCTGTTGCCCCCATCCTTTTAGTCACCCTCAGGAGACACCAGTGTTCCGCTTGCCCTCTCACTTGAGCCCCTGCTGTGCTTGGGGCTCGGTGGCAGAAGGAACTTGCCCACATGGCATCCCAGTCAGCCAGTGGCCCCACGGGGCTAATTATAGCTGGTGGTGGCTGGCTAGGCACTTGGCACCTGGTGTCCTAACTCCGACACCCAATCCCCTGGGCTCCCTCCCAGACTGACACCCCCACCCTCCCACCTATAGGTCATACAAGGGTGCTGAGCTAGGCAAATTAGAAAACCAAGGAGAATGAGGGGATCCGATGAAATGAGCCCAAGGCCAGAGGGCTATGCTCACCAGAGTGGGCTGGAAGGGTCAGGCAAACAGTCTGGACCGGGCTTTGGCTGTTGACTTTTCTGTGCATGATAAAGCTGGGACCCGGCCGGGCATGGTGGCTCTTCCCAGTAATCCTGGCACTTTGGGAGGCATGGTGTGGATGGGTCACTTGAGCCCAGGAGTTTGAGACCAGCCTGGGCAACATGATGAAACCCTAGATTTTTTATTTCTACCAAAAAATACAAAAATTAGCTGGGCATGGTGGGGCACACCTTTAATCCCAGCTTCTTAGGAGGCTGAGGTGGGACGATCGCTTGAGCCCAGGAAGCAGAGGCTGCAGTGAGCCGAGGCTGCACCACTGCACTCCAGCCTGGGTGACAGAGCAAAACCCTGTCTCAAAAAACAAAAAATCTAGGACCCAGGAGGGAACAGCTGAGATGCAGGAGCGAACAAAGCCCAGCCTTATCCACAGAGGACAGAGGAGTGAGGAAAGTGAAGGGGCAGGGGTCAGGGCTACGGACCTAGATGTCTCACCCCCAGCACAGGGCTTCCTCTCTGTCCAGAGATGGGTTTCAGGGTGAGAGCCTGAGATCCAATGCTGTGTCTTTGGAAAAGTCTGGGGAATTCTAACTCTCATCTTGGCGCTGGGATAAGAACCAGACAGCGGAAGATGTGGTTGAGCTGCATGCTGTGGGGACCACAGTCCTGGACTCGATGGGCTATGGGCATGCAGGTATTCCGTTTGAGCCAGTCAGTAACGGCCACTCCCTCTCCCTCCAGGACATCTCTTTTCTCATCCTGAGACCAGGTGCTTGACTAAAGCCCCTAAAGGCCAGGCAATCACTTTGTGCCACAGTTTTGAGTGTCATCTTGAGGAAAGGATTTGGGGAAAGATGCAGTGATGTATTTCCTCTCCCTTCTCTTGGGGAGGTAGGGCAGGCCAAGGGCGGCTACTTCCTGGCCTATGAGATGTCTGGCCCAGGCTAGATAGGTTGACTCCACAGGCGGACTTAATAAGGGAAGGAGGTATGATTGCCCCTTGTGATTCAGATGAAAGGGCTCATGTGGAGGACGGGGTAGGGTGGGAAAGTCAGCTGACCCTCACAGCACCCCCTCCTACTTTCAGAGCTGTCTCTATTCCCCATTTGTTGCCTGGGTACCTCTGGCAACTCTGAGTAGCTAGCATTCCCTGGGTGAGCCTAGCCAGCAGGTGCTCTTTCCAAAATGACTGACAGGCAGTTTGTGGTTGTCCTGGCCAGCGAAAGGGGAGATAGTGTCCAGGCTCTACACCCTCTTTCCCAGTTCATATATTTTGGATGCCTCTCATGGCCTCCCTGCAGCAAGACAAAGTGGCCAGCATCTTGACCCCCAACCAGGAGGTGGAGGAACTGCAATCTGGTGGAGTCATACCCCAAGCCAGCCTCTGCTCACCACCTGCCTACAAGAACAAGGACACTGAACCCTGCTACGAGTTCTATGCCAACTCCATAGTCCTGGGATGGCTCCATGCAGCTTGGTAAGACCCAGGCCCCACAGTGAACTCCTGAAAGTAGGATAAAAATCTGCATGTGGGCTACCACCACCTTCCATTATAGCTCTGGGACTGCCCTCCAGGTCCATTAGCTATCCTCCTGGTTGCAGATGCACTGGCTAGCGAGGGGTCTTGGCATCTCAGTTATGTATGTGCTGTATCAGCCAGGATATGGCACCATGTTCACCTCGACAGAGGAACCCCACACCAAGCCGCACTCCCAAGATGATCTGCAGAATTCTGGGGCCAGGACCAGCAAGGCCCCAGTGCACTTCAGCTGGGTCACAGAAGTCATGGTAATAATGGATTGGAGTTCATGGTTCCCTAGGTGTGGGGATCTAGGCAGGTGAGAACTCTGCTCCAGGGAGTTTTTGGGGAGTGCTTCTGAAGGGAGCAAGGGGTGGGATTCACACTGGAGACTGTGACACCTCCCTTACCACCCTGCTCCCTGGATTTGCTGTATGCTCAACATCTGGGGCATTATTCCCTACCTGCAGCTGCCTTAGATCGCTGCTCAGGCAGGCACAAGTATGAGCCCAGAGCTCTCCTGGGCAGTAGGAAGGGATGTGCATGAATGAATAAATTCCCATCCCAGCCAGGGTGCCCATAGCTCATTATCCTATTCTTGGCCTCAGTCATACTGTCACTGGGTTGTCTATCTCAGCCATCTCCAGCAATGGCAACTCAAGGCTGGTGAGTCTGTAGTGACTCCCGTTCCTCCCTTCATGTTTCCCCCATCCCTCATATCTGTTAATGAATTGTATGGTGTTCTGTGATTATCAAACTTGGTCACTTCCTTACTCCCCCAACCCAACCCCTGCCATACAAACACTTCCATTTCCCCTTTTGGTACTGCTGGTCCCTAGACAGCCCTACTGCTTTGGGATGGGGTTTTATTCCCATGAAAAAATGTGTATCCTCAATCTCATTTCCAGGTTCCTGTATGATTCAAGATGCTTCAGAAAATAGGACTGATAAAGGTGTGCAGAATGGGAGCTGCCTGGCCGCAAAGTGCCAATATGGCTGGGATTTCAGCAGTTGTCGGGAGCAAGGGTCTTGCCTCTATGGGCTCTCTAGTCACTACAAGGTGAGTGAACCAGAGAAGTATAGAGAGTAAAGCCTTGCCCATTGCCTGGCATAACATAGATGCTTAAGTTGATTCATGTGAATGGGGTAAAACCTTCAAAGATGCAGATAAATTCTACTAGTAAGTTTGGGAAAACTAGGTGAAAATATGGGTAGAAAGCATTGCTTTAGGAATGCATTGATTTTTGCCTCTGTCTGCCTTTTTCCTCAGGCCATGAGCATGGTGTCTGCCTATAGCCCTCTGATGTCTGCTGGAATCTTGAGTGCCACTCTGTTCTGTGCCCTCTCCTGCTTTGTGTCAGCCCCTAACATCTTCCAGGTTAGTTGAGATCTTAGCAAGAGGCTTGCAAGAGAAAGGAGAGAATGTTAGCAGACATGGTCATCCCAAGTGTCTAATTTTTGAGGAGGAGGGGCAAAAGAGGGCTCAGTTATCAGCAACCAGGAGTTAGATGGTAACTTCGGGAGATGGAGATGACTGTGGCTGGCTAGCGTTTAAGAGATGATGCAGAGGCCGGGCGCAGTGACTCAAGCCTGTAATCCCAGCACTTTGGGAGGCTGAGGTGGGTGAATCGCTTGAAGCCAGAAGTATGAGATCAGCCTAGCCAACATGGTGAAACCCCGTCTCTACTAAAAATACAAAAATCAGCCGGGTGTGTTGGCACACACCTGTAATCCCAGCTACTCGGGAGGCTGAGGCACAAGAATTGCTTGAACCCTGGAGGTGGAGGTTGCAGTGAGCCAAGACGACGCCACTGTACTCCAGACTAAGTGACTGCAAGATTCTGCTCAAAACAAACAAACAAAAAGCTTTCTCTCTTTAATGCCATTTCTTACAGTTTGTACGAAGGAAAAAAAAAAAAAAAGAGATGATGCAGGCCCACATAGCAAAATTCAAAGTCTGCCTGTAAATCAAGGAAAAGTATGGGGAATTTGTCACGCTACCTTCCCACTCTTTTTTTCCCCATCTCTCATTCCTGGGGATCTTACCACACCCTACTCCTATCCTTTCTGCCTCTGACCCCTAAGCTCCCTTGACTTCTATGTTCCCCACTCTCCTGCCTTTTTAGAGCAAGAGAGGGTTCTCATTCTCCCACTTCCTGGGACCCTCCCATTGATCGCCATGACCTCTTGCAGCAGCTGTGCCAGGATAAACCATACCCAGTCACTGGCTTTTTTTGGGGGAGGGGGAAGGCCATGGCAAGAACCACAAGCCTCTGTGGGGCTATCTGCTCACCTTCCTCATTGCTGTAGGTTTCATCCTTATTCCCCACCCCACCCTCCACACCAGCCTCTATTAATCACCATTCCTCTCATGCCCTTCCCAGCCCTACCTCTGGCTTCTAGGACCTGATCCTAAAGCCTCTTTTCTTTTTTTTTTTTAAGCCTTGCCCATTGACAGAAGCCTCTTTTCTATAGCTGTTTTCCTGAAAGTGGACGAAAATGTCTCCGAACCTTGCAGTGGTAGGGGTGGTATGTAACAAGTAAGGAGAAGGGAATGTGCAGGTGGAGTAAGAAGGGAATAGAGAGAATGGGGAAAGCCATAAAATGATGTCCCTGACTTCTAGACCTGGATCTTATGACACTAGTGTGGAGACTCACTCCTGACCTTTCATCTCCCCTAAATCTGAGCTGAACATCACTGCCCTCATCATCACCAACTTCTTCCTCTGCGCTTGTGCCCTCATCAACTTTGGCTGTTTCTACACCTACCTTACCTGGCTGCCTGGTTAATGTGGGCAGGTGTTGAGGTAAGGTCCAGGGCTGGAAAGACCTGAGGAGTTGGGAGGGCATCCTTGGGGTACATGAGTGGGTGGTGCTGACGTCATGACAAGGGCCTGCATTTGCTCTCCCCTGCAGGCTGGTGCCCTTCCTTCTGCAGGTAAAGTCCCTGGCTCTCCCTCCTGGGCTCTCTGCTCTGCCTGCTCATCATGTTCCTCCTCACGTGGCGGGTTCCTCCTGCTGTTGCTCTATAAGAAACCTGGTGAGTGAACAGGCAGGCGAGTAAGGAGTCAGGAAGTGAGTTACAACAGGAGGCTGACCCCCACAAAAAGCCCAGAACTACTACCAGTAAAATCTGTTTCCTCTTCTATCTGACGACTGATGCACCACCCGTCATTCTGCATCACCCCTTCCTCTTCGCAGTTGTGAACTGGGGCTCTTCAGTCCAGGCAGACACCTATCACGTGGCACTGTCCTACTCAGTGAGCCTCACCAATGGGCAAAATCACATTAAGAACTTCCAGTAAGGAAATCTCTAGACCAGAGGTTGAAAATGGTGGCCAATGAATGGACTCTTCGTCTGGAAATTTCTGATTGCACAACATTTACAATTTTTAAAATAAACTGCCAACACTTAAGATCCAGGCATCTGCTAATCCTGGGCCCTCCATCCCGCATGACACAGTTAGCTGGGGCTGAGTAGCTCCTCTCCTGTGGGACAAGGCAGGTGCTCTCCAGTTTATCACAGTTCCCAGTTGGTCTACTTTATTCTTTAATACTACATGACTGGTTCTTGCAGACTTTTGGCTTTTTGGGAAAGAACCATGAACCTCTGCAGGGCTATCTGCTCAGAAACAGAAGGAAACTAGCTTCCTGAATTCTGGGAGGGGTAGTGGAGAAAAAGGAAGTCTTCTGGTCACCCCTCACCCAACATACCATATCCCCTTCTTTCCTCATTGCTTCTCCTTTCAGGTCTCATGTTTGAACCAACTAAAGTCCAATGTGCTGGTCTTGGGATATCAGCAAAATTGGCAGAAAGGGCCTGTATCTGCTGTGGAATATTACATAGGTATTCTACTGTAAGTGTGAGATAAAGAAGGGTAACATGGGCATACAAATGGTCAGGAACTACAAATAACAGGAAATATAATCATGGTGAAGCCCTTGTTTCCCACAGCTGCCCAGCAGTGCCTGTGTCCCCAGGAAAAAGACCCCCACTGCTTCATCTTTTTCTCCTAGATCTCCTTTTCTCTCCTCTCCATAAAGTGATGCCTTTGACTACAACTATGGCAGAGCCTCATAAGGATGCCAGGAGGGTTAAGCCTGGCTACTCAACACCAAGCTCAAGGTGAGTGAAAAGACACCTAAGAGAAGGACATGGTGTGAGAGGTATAGAAATTGGCTCTCAAAGACAATCTGGGAGGCACATGAACTCATCTAGAGTTACCAAGACCTAAGACTGAATAGAATTGGGTACCAGGTGTGAGAGAAATGAATTTTGCTTGAGGTTTAGTTCTCCTGAAATGTTTGGGGTAGGGGAAAGCTTTAAATGTATCTTCTAAATTCAGGTGGGAGAAATTTTGATCAAAAAATAAAACGTAGTAGGGTGAGCTGGAGTGTGGTCAGGAAGGGCTATGGTCCAATTCTAGAAAAGGGTTTCTGATACTACCCTAATTCTAATAATATTACACATCTTGCCAGTTTACATTTGGGGCATCCTTAGTAGAAAGTTAAGATTATTTTGTGTTATAGCCCCACTTTTCCCAGTAAACCCAGAATATTTGGATGTCATAGGGATAGATACGTAGCAGAAAGTAGACCAATCCTAAAACATGTCCTGTTTTAGGAAAAACACAGTTGGAGAGTGGGTTAGAGAAGCAGGCGCTCAGGAAAATGAAATAGGAATATGGTTAGTTCATGTGGAGAGAAGCCACAGGACATTTCTCTGGAATAGCAGTAATTCTCTTGGGGGAAGAGAGGTACGGCACAAGGAGCAATTGCTCAGCTGCGTAAGGAGTTTGTCTCATTCTTTTCTCCTCTCTTCTCAGGCAGCATCCTTACTCCAGCAGCCTCAAACAATGTTCCAATCCAAGCAGGGCCGGAGGACAGTGGATGTGTACTGCCTCAGTAATGAAGGTAGGGACTCTATGGCTCCCCAGGAAGTCCCAAGTTCTCCAAGTTCCAGGGAGAACAGAAAAGGGAAGATAGGGACATGAAAACCAGAAAAGGACTAGAAAATGAACTCTGCATTTACCAAGTGGCCAATGCTCTGCTCCCACCTCAGAGGACAACTGCGGTGTTTAAAGGCCAACGGAAAAACTCGTGTCGCTGGAGCCAAGCAAACAAGGAACTGAGTAGTGGATGAAAGTGGGAAGAGCAGAGTGGATCAGAGAGGGCCTCACGGGCCTTTAAAAAACACTCTGGTTTTTCCTTTGATGTAAGAAAACACTGAGGGTTTTGAGCAGAAGAGTAACATGATCTGGTTTCCATGCTAGCACTATTCACGCTGGCTGCTGTGTGGAGAATTGACTCTAAGTGGCAACGGTGAACGGAGAAAGACCAGCTACGACAATAATCCTGAAGATACAGAATTCTCCTCACATTTCTCCTCACTTCCACTGCTGCCACTGCAGATACTTGATCTACAAATACTTGATCCACAGTGGCAGCAGTGGAAGTAAGGAGAAAGGGAATTCTGGATATACTCTGAAGGTGGAGCCAAGAGGATCTGATGAACTGGAGAAGAAAGAAAACCGCCAAAGATACTTTGGCATGAACAACTAGAAGGATGGAGTTGTCATTAACAGAAATAAGAAAGACGACAGCACTAAGTTGGAGAAGTTAAGTGCAATTTTGAATATGTTAAATTTGAGATGCCTATTAAACATCCAAACAGAGGTGCCAATGGGCAGCTAGGTATTTGGGATGGAAGTCCAGGTTGGAGCTATAACCGGGAGTCACCCGCATCAAAATGATTTTAATGTATACAACTAGATGAAGTCACTGCAGGTATATGTGTAAAGAGAGCAGTCTGAGGACTAAACTCTGTGGAGATGAGGAGAAACTGGCAAAGGAGACTAAGAAAGGGCAGTCAGTAAGCTAGGAGGCAGACGAGAGAATGCATCCTAAAGCCAAGTAAGGAAACTGTTTCAAAGAGGAAGTGCCAAATGCTTCTGATAGCTTCTGAAGATGAAGAATATGCCATTAGATTTAGCTATGTGCAAGTCATTAGTGAATGTGGTAGGAATCGTTTTGGTGGAGATTTTAAAGAGAAATTGAAGACAAGTCTTTTTAAGTTTTGCTGTAAAGTGAAACAGAAAAATGGGAAGCAGTTGGAAGGGCAAACGGGGTCAAGAGAGCATTATTTGTATAATGAGGAAAACAGTGGCATCTTTGTGTGCTGATGGCAAGATTCAGGAGAGAAGGAAATACTGAGTCTCCAGGAAGAGAGAGAATTATCCCTTGAGAGTCTTGCTGTCACCCAGGCTGGAATGCAGTGGTGTGATGTTGGCTCACTGCAACCTCCACCTTCTAGGTTCAAGCGATTCTTGTGCCTGGGTAGTTGGGATTACAGATGTGTGACACCATGCACAGCTGGTTTTTTCTATTTTTAGTAGAGATGGGGTTTCATCATGCTGCTCAGACTGGTCTGGAACTCCTGGCCGCAAGTGATCCACCCACCTCAGCCTCCCAAAGTGCTGGGATTACAGGCGTGAGGCACTGCACCCAGCCCTGACTTGTAATCAGTAAAGTATCCTCTAATCCGCGGTGACAATCCAGTGTCCTCTGAGAAGCAAAATCAGCTCTGGTTGAGAAATACTGGTTCATGGTAACAGGAAGGCAGGCAGAGGACATGGGTACAGATACTTGAAGGTGGTTAATTTCAAGGGTAGAAGACTGTAAATGTATACTGATTGCTTCTATTTTCTTACTGAAATAGGAACCAAGGTCAGAGAATAGGGGAAGCTGTTAGAGATTTGAGAGGACAGAAGGTCTGAAAGAGTTACTAGAGAAGACGGCAAGTGAAAGGACTAGAGAAATGGACTATTTATGGGTGGCATAAAGGACCCAGTTTAGTATCACGGTCATAAATTCAAAGATCAGTCAGCATAGCTATTTTTTACTAGCCCTTTCGGCTCCATGGGTCTAAAGTAGGTGATCGGTTGAATATGCCAAAAGCAAAAGAGGGGAAGGAAAATGAGGCGGATTATAGGAATTTAGCTGAAGAAGGAGGAAAATAAAAACACGTGGGGGATAAAATCTGTGAAAGGAAGTATGATCAGTGGACCATAGGTCCTGGTGAAGGGAAGAACTGCTGGATTTAGCACACGAACGAAAATGAACTGGAAAGATAGGGGGTGGTGGTAGCAGAGAGTGGGCTGTTTGAAACAGATGTGGAGGACCTGCAGCTCTAGAACATGACCAAGGAAGTAAGTGGTTGAAGTGGTGTTAGAATGATCTACCTGAATACTGAAATCCTCAAGATTTATGACAACAGTGGTGTTCGTGTGGTAGTTTGTTTCAAAGCAGAAGGGTACTAGGGATGAGGGACAATGGTCTGGAAACAGTATGAGAAAAAATGAGGACACGTGCACCACCTCCAGGCCCAGCGGAACACTGGGTGCGAGAGGGAAAACACCACCACTACCGAGTAAAGTCCTCGTAAGAAATCAAGTCTGAAGAGTGTGAATGTGAAGGGAACATTCAGAGAAGAGGCTGAGATACAGAGAATTTGACATATGACTTGCTATCAGTTTCAGAGGGCGCAGTGGAAGAGCTGCTAGTTAGAAAAGGTAGGTAGACGCCAACAAAACAGTGGAGATCAGTTATTAAGTGTAAGAGATGAGATGAGTCAGTAGTTTAGGACTAACTGTGGTGACTGACATCAACATCAACAAGGTAAAGGGAATGAGACTCGTTCTGCTGTTTGCGGTAGAGAGGGATGTGCATCTGGGGAAAGTATGCACTTCCTGCCAATGGAAGTGCATGTAAGGGAAAGTATATGGAGTAGAGGCAGTTTTACTCTAGAGTTACAAATTAGACCAATCTCTAGACTGTTTTGTTTGTTTTTAAGAGACAAGGTTTTGTTGTCACCCAGGCTTGAGTGCAGTGGCAGAATCACAGCTCACTGTGATCTCAAACTCCTGGGCCCAAGCTATCTTCCTACCTCAGCCTCCCTCGGAGCTGGGACTACAGTGAGCTGTGATTGAGCCACTGCTCCCAGGGAGCTATAGTGCACCACCATGCCCAGGTAATTTTTAAATTTTTCGAATAGATGGTGTCTTGCTATGTTGCCCGGGCTAGGCTTAAACTCCTGGGCTCAAGGGATCCTCCTGCCTTGGCCTCCCAAAGCACTGGGAAAACAGGCGTGAGCCATTGCACCCAGCCTCCAGGCTATTTGAAGAGAAATCTTGAGTATCTACTTCAAAGAATTTAAATGAGAGAATGAATGTAAAGCAGTTAGCACAGGACCTGATACTGAAATAATAATAGTTATAATACTATTGTTGCCACGTACAATGGCATGTCTACTCAGGAGGCTGAGGTGATAAGACTGCTTGAGCCCAGTTCAAGACCAGTCTGGGCAACACAGCAAGATTCCATTTATTAACCAAAAAAAAGAAAAGGAAAAAAAAAAGGATAGCTCGTTCTTGGCTCCACAGCAGCAGCCTCCAACAAGAATTTATCAAGCACCAAATCTACATATTGGTCCCGAACGACACCATCCAACCACCAACATACAAAACCAAAAAACAAACAAAAAAGAATTTTATTGCTGAGTCATCTTGGGGTTCCACAAAGGACCCCAAGCCCTGCTTGGAGTCTATAGCTTTGCTAGGATTCCCACGACATCAGGATAGAGACTGACGCACAGGGTCCTTAGGGTTCCAATTAGGGAACTATCTACTCTGATTCTGTTAATCTTATTAGTCCCTCCAGGTCACTTCTACTTCATCTGTCCGATACCTGTGGAAAAACAGAAAAAACAAGGTGGAGAACTAGCCCTTAATATCTTCCATTCTTCTCTGCCCTCATGTTCCTGGACTCTCTTCCCTGCTGATTTTTGTCTACATCCCAATAATCTACCCTTACCAAGAGGTGAATCACTCACCTCTGTGTAACCCCAGAATCACTGAGGGGGGTCCTGTGTCCAGCCTGAAACATCTCCCAGCCAGCCTGGGCTATCATGGCTCCATTGTCAATACAGAATCTGGGATGCAAAAGAGATATGAAAATTGGGATCTAAGGATGGGAAATCACAATAACAGGAGAAGTAAAAAAGAAACCAAAGGGAAAGTGTCTTTACCTCTCATCTGTAGCAAAAAGCTGGGCTCCACGTTCCTGGCACATTGTCGCCATCATCTCCTGCAGCCTCAGATTACCTACAAAGAGGCAGGGAACAGGGTTAGCTTAGTTTTAGCTACCTCTTCACGGTCCAGCAGAACACATCATGTGCACCTACTTTTAGAACAATGATGTAGGGGATTGGGGCAAGGATTGGGAAGCATACCCCAAACCCTTCACGATTTAGGAGTATCAGGAAGAAGAGGCACAGTGCTAAGAACAGGAAAGAGAAACACCGCTCAATAGTACGTACACCCCACTCCTCCTACAATGAGGGCCTCCTGGGAGCCACAATGAGCCATGGCTCGCTCTGTGATCTCTACCAGCATTGCAAACACAGTTTCCTGTTGGGGACAGACAAGAAGAAAAGATCAGAGGGGCATCCCAGCTGGGTTCTGCTCTACTATATAAAAGCTTCTCCAGCCCCAACTTTCTGTCCCAGCTTTTTAATTCATTACCTGCAGGGAAAAACACAGATCCTCAGGAGTACACTCGCCTGTGGCCAGCATCCGATGGGCTACATCCTACAATTAAAGAGAAAAACAAATGAATCAACAAATCATTTTGTTCTCACTTCAGACAATAAAAATAAATAAATAAATCATGGTTTTGGGATTACATGAGAGCAAAAATTAACATATTTGGAGGGTCACCATGTTTCACCACAATTCAAGTTACCAGCACATCCTGTACCACATTCCCTTCATCGGCATCACGGTATAGAATGAGCAGTATTTATTTACTCCTTTTTTTTTTTTTTTGAGACAGAATCTCACTCTGTCGCCAGGCGCCAGGCTGAAGTGCAGTGGCACGATCTCGGCTCACTGCAACCTCTGCTTCCTGGGTTCAAGCAATTCTCCTGCCTCAGCCTCCGGAGTAGCTGGGACTACAGGCGCATGCCACCACACCCAGCTAATTTTTGTATTTTTAGTAGAGACGGAGTTTCACCATGTTGGCCAGGATGGTCTCGATCTCTTGACCTCACAATCCACCTGCCTCGGCCTCCCAAAGTGCTGAGATTACAGGCGTGAGCCACCGCGCTCAGCGAGCAGTAGTCATTTAAGATGCAGTAATTACTTTTTGAATGCTTGTCCTGGCATCTCTCACCCCTTACCCTGCTTAATTTTTTACCTGTACTCATCACCATCTGACACTTCATTATTTTCCTCTTTCTTTTCTATCTCCCCTGCTCCCTAACTTAGAATCAAAGCTCCATGTAGGCAGGGATTTTTGTTTTGCTCGATGCTGCATCTCTACTATCTAGAACAGTACCTGGCACACAGAGATATTCAGTAAGTACCTTCTAAAGAATCTACCCAGCACATGATATGGATCAGCACTGTGCTATATGAATACATTGTGCTATATGAAATACGACGGTAAGCAAAGCAGATACGCTTTATTTAAAAAGCACGAAAGTGTCCATCTCATCACCTCTCTCACGCTCACCTCAATGAAAGACAGGATCCCTGAGAATGAGACGTCCATCCCCTTTACGGTGTATGGCAGCTCAACTAGCTTCTTGCCTCTATGTGGGAATGAGTATACGAGGCACTAAGCCTACAGTTAGCTGGCTTCTCACCCTCCAAAGCCCCTCCCAAATTTTGTTAATATATACCGTATACGGGAAAATCCCCAAAGCCCCAGCAGCCAGCCTGCTTCCACCTTATGTCCCCTTACCGCTTTGCCATCTGTTCAATGTTGTATCCTGGACTTGGGTCATTAGAAATCTAGCAGAAAAATAAATAAGGAAGAAGTGAATGGAAGAGGATGAAATCAGATATGCAGGAAGCATAAGAAGCTCATTTACTATTTCCTCCCTCCACCTCCATCGTTTCCCTAAAATTCACTCACATTTTATGTTCTCTGCAGCCCCATTGGCTTACCTTCAGCACTCGAGCAAAACGATCCAGACAGTTACCCACTGCAATATCGATGGTTTCCCCAAAGATACGGTACCGATGTTCTGAGTATGCAATCACCTAAGGGTGATGAGGATGTCCATGAAACCCCAAGTCTGTAAAGAGGATTATTTGACTTTGGGAGAAAAACATAGCAGAGGATCAACATGACCACCAGAGCTTCCAATAACAAGTAGGAAAAAAGTGTTTCCCAAATGGTGAACGGGTAATGTTTTTACACCTCTGATTTGAGAAGGAATCTGCATACTCTAAGGATTCCAGGAGCAGATTCCTAATCTACAAGACAGTCTAGGTCCAGGCAGAAATAGTCATTTCAAATACATTTTTTTTTCTGGCTTAAAAGTTCCTAATATATCCCTTAAATGCAATCTTGACAGTAAGTAACAAGCTTTTCTGCTGAAGGCAGAGAACAAGACTCCTTCTTAATTATCACACAGGGCAGGGGTATTTTTGTTTTTTCGAGACAGGGTCTCCCTTTGTCTCCCAGGCTGGAGTGGAGTGGTATGATCATAGCTCACTACAGCCTCGACCTCCTAAGCTCAAAGGATCCTCCCACCTCAGCCTCCTGGGTACCTGGGCAATCATGTGTGGCTAATTTTTATATTTTTGTAGAGATAGGGTCTTACTATGTTGCCCAGCCTGGTCTCAAACTCGTGGTCTCAAGCAAACTACCTGCTTCGGCCTTCCAAAGTGCTGGGATTATAGGTGTCAGCCACCATATCCAGCAGGGCACTGGTATTTAGAAACAAGAAGCAAAGCTGAAGAACTCAAAAATCTCATATGGAGTCAGACTAATGGCCCAGCCAAGACAGCAATGGCAATCCACTTAAGGTCATTTTTCTTTTCTTTTCTTTCTTTCTTTTTTTTTTTTTTTTTTTGAATATAGTCTTGCTTTGTCACCCAGGCTAGAGTGCAATGGCGTGATCTCAGCTCATGGCAACCTCTGCCTCCCGGGTTCAAGCAATTCTTCTGCCTCAGCCTCCCAAGTAGCTGGGATTATAGGCGCCCACCACCACACCCCCCTAATTTTTTGTATTAAGGCCATTCTTCATATGTGACCAACTTTTAACACAGAATATCTGTCACCTACCGACACAGATGCTGCATAGTTATAACACTGAGGGCTTCCTAGGAACCATGAAGTCCCTTTGCCTTCCCAGTGCTGTTAGGGATTTCCTCCCTTTCTGATATAGATCTTTCTCTGCTGTCAAAAAGAGAGTAACAGAAGGGGAAGAAAAAATCCTGTCTTTCTGCTTCTGCTATCCACTCCCCTCCACCTAATCACCCTCCCTGTTTCTTACACCTAAGCAAGTAGCAAAAGAGAGGAGGAAGACAGAACCACTCCTTTTCATCAACCCTCTCTGACTCCATTAAACTTTCCACAACCCAAGTCCCTAACCTTGTATGTCATCCTGCAGGTCTCAGACAACTACTTGCCCTCTACCTGCTGAAGTTTCCACATTGTTTTCATGGGAAACATGTGTCTCATCTTCTAGACACAACCTTTTCATGAGGTGGGGAAAATGCTGAACTATTTCTAATGATAATCAAGTGTTCTGTTGCAAAGGAATCCAATCCCGACATTAAAAAGCTCATATAAGGTATCCCAAACTTTAGCTTCACCTATAAATTTAAAATACCTTCTGGCCGGGCACAGTGGCTCACGCCTGTAATCCCAGCACTTCAGGAGGCTGAGGCAGGTGGGTCATCTGAGGTCAGGAGTTGGAGATCAGCCTGGCCAACATGGTGAAACCCTGTCTCGACTAAAAAAACAAAAAATTAGCTGGCGTAGTGGCTCCTGCCTGCAATCCCAGCTACTTGGGAGGCTGAGGCAGGAGAATTGCTTGAATCTGGAAGGCAGAGGTTGCAGGGAGCCAAGGTCGCGCCACTGCACTCCAGCCTGGACAATAAGAGCAAAACTCCATCTCAAACAAAATATCTTCTATAATTTCTAAAGTATTTTAAAAGTTATTTATATTTCGTATTTCTTAGAATAACAAGTCTATATGATCATCCCCAGTAACATAAAAACGTAGTTGCCCTACAATAATAAATCAGGTAGTGCCCCTTAGTTTTAATTGCTAAGATTTATAGACAAAGTAAGCTTCAAAATAATGCAAGATCATTCTTTCAGATATTCATTATTTTGAAGGCTTAATCCTTACCATTCATTCCTTTCCTGAAGTAGAAATTCCTAATCTTTATAATCAGATATAAAGTCTGATGATAATCAGATAAGTCACCTAACGTTCTGATCAGGCTGCCAAAATCTGCAATGTTACAAACTCTGTTGGGGGTTTTCTGGTTTACACTATTTTAGATTCAAATGAGCCCAGCTTTGTTCCTGATGTTCCCATGACTCAGGTAGAACAAGGAAGACACTGGTTCGGTGCCTCAGAAGTTCAGAGGGAATGGGTAGAGCACTCTAAATACCTGCGTATTTCCTCCACTGACATACAACACGGTTGGGCTGGTGGCTCCAGTGATGAGGCGGCCCATCTCAATGTGGCCTATGCAGTGGTTCACACCCACCAATGGCTTATTCCACAGCTGGGCCACAGTACGAGCCACGACGGCCACAGAAACCAGTGGGGCACCCATGCCAGGGCCTAGGAGGATAGAAATGGAAGTTATAATCCTAGAGACTGGAAAAAAACAACAGGTGGGGGAAGTAAGGGATGTGAGGTGGGGTAGGGGTACCGGTGATGGCAGAGGTAAGGTGTTGGCTATTTTGACCTAGCCAGGTTGCAGGTATATTCCTCCATCGTTGACCACTCTCCCAGCCATACCCTTGGTGTATGCAATGCAATCGATATCCTGGGAGGTTAATCCAGACTCTGCTAGTGCCTCCTGTAGTAGGTCTAGGATAACAGCTCGGTGATGCCTGGCTGTGTCACCTGGAAGGAATCCTAGAAAATAAACATAGGTCAGAGATCACAGGGATTTTCTGTAGCAAACGTAGGCAGGAAGTTAAAGAAAGCAACAGGAGTTTTAGTGATGTAGGAAGAGACCTTTCACTTTCCTTAAGCATCCTATCTTCCTGGTTTTCAGATACATACTCTTTCTGGCTTCTACATAGGCCATTCAACTTTCAGAAATCTCTTCTTCCTACCCAGCTCCTACTCAGCCTTCAGGACTCAATGCAAGTGGTGTCTACCTCATACCCTTTGGTGATCTTCTTTCTCTCTGATCCTACAAAACTCTATGGATGATAATGTCATTTAACATAACAATTATAGCATTATAATTTTCCATGGTTTGCTCATCTTAATCATGAGTATCTCAAAGCATTGAGTATTTTATTTATCTTTGTATTCCCAGTGCCCAAGTGTCTAGAGGAGTGAATGCTAAACATATATATATATTTCTAATGAGTAATCTGTCACAATGTCACCTGTTCAGGGACGCTTTTCAGATACATGCAAGTCAGTTTCTCTCTCCTATGCATGCAAGTGTTTGAGGGGCGAGTAGGCAAGATATAATAGCTCATTAAAAATATCAATTAAAAGTTGTAATGTGTTTGGTACTTTCATCTAATCTTCAAGATTTAATGATACAGGTATTATTCCCATTTTAAAAACAAAGACCAGGCCCAGGCAGTGGCTCAGCCTGGAATCCCAACACTTTGGGAGGATGAGTTGGGCGGATTACCTGAGGTCAGGAGTCCCAGACCAGCTTGGCCAACAAGGTGAAACCTCATCTCCACTAAAAAAACAAAAATTAGCTGGGCGTGGTGGCACACACCTGTAGTCCTAGCTACTCGGGAGGCTGGGGTAGAAGAGTTGCTTGAACCTGGAAGGCAGAGATTGCAGCGAGCCGAGATTGTGCCATTGCACTCCAGCGTGGGCGACAGAGCAAGACTCTGTCTCAAAAAAAAATTAAATTAAAATAAAAAATAAGCCGGGTGCAGTGGCTCACGGCTGTAATCCCAGCACTTTGGGAGGTGAGGTGGGTAGATCATGAGGTCAGGGGTTCAAGACCAGTCTGACCAACATGGTGAAACCCAGTCTCTACTTAAAAATACAAAAATTAGCTGGGCGTGGTGGTGCACACCTGTAATCCCAGCTACTTGGGAGGCTGATGCAGAAGAATTGCTTGAACCTGGGAGGTGGAAGTTGCGGTGAGCCGAGAGCGCGCCACTGCACTCCAGCCTGGGAGACACGGCGAGACTCCATCTCAAAATAAAATAAAATAAAATAAAGACCAAATGTCCAGAACATAAATATTTAATATGAATATGGCAAAGCCGGCCAGTTCTGTCTGGCATGTAAGCTGGGAGTCTTTTCCACTGTCTTCTCTCTCCCCATCCTATTTTTTAAAAAGTATTTTTTTTTTTAAAAGGAGTGTATATTCAGGGCAACTGGAATCTATACTCCTACTAATCATTTTTTAAACAGAATATTTCGAATCCATCTCTACTACACTGTTTATCATGCTGTACTCTAAACATCTATTTATATATCTGACTCAACAGAATCATAACATCTATTTCTAAATGCTTAGCACATAAAATGCGCTCAATAAAAGGTAAACTAACTTATCAGATCCACGTCCAAGTGCCTGTACCTCTTCTAGTTATCAGCCTTGTGATGTTAATAAAGTCACATAATTTCCATGAGACTCGGATCAAAAGCTGTAAGAACGGACAATGCACCCAAGGCCCCGCTTCACTAGTATTTACGAAGATGGAAGACTAATTTTGTGCGGGGAAGTGCGCGGAAAACTCTCAAGTCCCCTACTCACCCACCTGTGCCCGGAGGCGTGACATAAGTCCGCCGCGGGTTCGCCAGCACCTTGCCATCCCGCACCACTCCAACGCCAATCTTATTGGCGCTGCCTTCAAAACCGAGCACCGCCGGCATGGCGGAGCCTGGGAGAAAACGCCGACAGGACTTCTAGCAACGTAAGGAGTGGAGGTCCTCCCTAGTCCGCACTGGGCCGCTGCTTTCCCGAGCACAGAGAAGGAAGGCGAGACAGCAGATAGCACTGGGAGAGACACCGCAGAACTCCTGCGAGCGGAAACCCGCCAAGGCCCCTCCAGGGACCTGTCTTCCTAACTGCCAGGGACGCCGAGCCGCCTCTGTGCTTTACATTCCTATCCGTTTTTCTATCCCTTTCCCATGGTCCAGCCCAGCCTTCTCCATTGTTTTTTTCCCCTCTTGCACAGCGTTAGGATCTTAAGCCACACTCACAGAATGTGCCGTGCATCTGGCACAACGATAAACACCCCGAAGGAGGGTTGGGGCCTTTAGTCTCCTGGGGAGAAGGGAGGCTAGGCCAAGCTTCTCCGTCACGTGGTGTCAGACAGCCCAATCACGCGCATCCTTCGGCCACGTGACGCATGTCTCGGATCACGTGACTAGGTCCGCTACCCACGTGGGGGCTCAGCGTGCACCGTTCTTTGTGCTCGGGTTGGGAGGAGCTGTGCAGCGTTCGGACCGGTGCAGATACGGGGTTGCTCCTTTGCTCGTAAGAGGGGCTTCGCTGGCGGTCTGAACGGCAAGCTTGAGTCAAGATCCTTAATTAAGATCCTCAGTTAGCTGGAGGGCAGATCTCGCGAGTAGGGTACAAGGCACTATGAAATGATCTTGTTACGTGGGTGAGGGGCTGAAGGGCCTATGATGCACCAAGGCGGGGAAAGGATTTAGAAACAACGTGGTTTGAAAAGCGGGACCTGGTGCGGGGACGCTCCAGGGGGGAGTCTTCTCCCCAGTTTTAGCTGGTTTCATTTCTTTGCGTCTGTAGGCAACGCGGTAAAATACTCCTTCGGTGGGCGACGCGGTACAGGTGCCGCCGAAAGGCGTTCGTTACGGGAATGCCGAAGCGTGGGAAAAAGGGAGCGGTGGCAGAAGACGGGGAAGAGCTCAAGACGGGTAAGAGAATGAAATGAGCCCCTCTTCCTAGAAGCTGCGGCAGGAATTCCCTTGATAGCGGTAACTACGAGCTGCTCATTTTTGCAGGGGTTTGTGAAGAAGTCGCAGTAACCGCACACTTTCGTTGGCTCTGTAGTTAACGCCGGATCGAGGTTAGAAACCACCAACTTTTTGTCACTATGTATTACTCATTTTATAGAGCCAGAGGCCAAGAAGAGTAAGACGGCCGCAAAAAAAAACGACAAAGAGGCAGCAGGAGAGGGCCCAGCCCTGTATGAGGACCCCCCAGATCAGAAAACCTCACCCAGTGGCAAACCTGCCACACTCAAGATCTGTTCTTGGAATGTGGATGGGCTTCGAGCCTGGATTAAGAAGAAAGGATTAGATGTGAGTGGAATTTAAGGAGGGGAAGAGATATATTTTTCTTTTTTTTAAATATCATTTTCTACTTTGGTAGAGATATTCTTTAGTATTGAATGATCTTAGGGTTTAGTCACCCCTTTTTTCCGTTTAGCCTTCAGGCTGTTTTTTCTCCTGCCCAGGAGAGATGTGGGGCTTCCCCACGTTTTGCCAGTTATTTCCTAAATGTCCGTTTCTTTCCATTCTATTTATTTCCATTGCCATTTTCGTTTAATGTTCTCTTCCCAGACTGTTGCAAAAACCTCTTTACTATACTTCCTCCATTTTATTTTCAGCATGTCCTCCATTCCATTAACTACAGCTTAAAAATCTTAGCTTGCTATCCACTGCTTATGGAAAAAACACAATCTCCTTAATATAGCATGTAATACTTTGTCTCCCTTTATTAGTTATTTATATAGCTTATAATTGTTTAAATATTGTACTACTTGACCTGAACTCCTTAGGCCAAGGGACTGTTTAACCTGTGCATTATCTATGACTTAGCACATATTCAATAAATGTTTTGCTGAATTGATGTTTTCCACCTTTTCACTTACAGTGGGTAAAGGAAGAAGCCCCAGATATACTGTGCCTTCAAGAGACCAAATGTTCAGAGAACAAACTACCAGGTGAACTTCAAGAGCTGCCCGGACTCCCTCATCAATACTGGTCAGCTCCCTCGGATAAGGAAGGGTACAGTGGCGTGGGCCTACTTTCCCGCCAGTGCCCACTCAAAGTTTCTTATGGCATAGGTGAGACCCTATTAATCCCTAATGCCTGAGCTCTTCAAAACCAATTTCTATTTCTCCATCTCTGCCCCACCTCGATTGCTTTCTCTTTTCTTACGGTTTTTTATGCTAATTCTGTTTCATCATTTCTGTAGGTGAGGAGGAGCATGATCAGGAAGGCCGGGTGATTGTGGCTGAATTTGACTCGTTTGTGCTGGTAACAGTATATGTACCCAACGCAGGCCGGGGTCTAGTACGACTGGAGTACCGGCAGCGCTGGGATGAAGCCTTTCGCAAGTTCCTGAAGGGCCTGGCTTCCCGAAAGCCCCTTGTGTTGTGTGGAGACCTCAATGTAGCGCATGAAGAAATTGACCTTCGCAACCCCAAGGGAAACAAAAAGAATGCTGGCTTCACGCCACAAGAGCGCCAAGGCTTTGGGGAATTACTGCAGGCTGTGCCACTGGCTGACAGCTTTAGGCACCTCTATCCCAACACAGCCTATGCCTACACCTTTTGGACTTACATGATGAATGCTCGATCCAAGAATGTTGGCTGGCGCCTTGATTATTTTTTGTTGTCCCACTCTCTGTTACCTGCATTGTGTGATAGCAAGATCCGTTCCAAGGCTCTCGGCAGTGATCACTGTCCTATCACCCTATACCTAGCACTGTGACACCACCCCTAAATCACTTGGAGCCTGGGAAATAAGCCCCCTAAACTACCATTCCTTCTTTAAACACTCTTCAGAGAAATCTGCATTGTATTTCTCATCTATAAAAATAGGAATCCTCCAGCCAGGCTCTTGTAACAGACTTAGATTAATTTTAAGCTCAAGATTTTTTTGAGGGTTTCTTTTAGAAAAAAAAAACTGAACAAAGGCTACTAGTGACTTTGTTTGAATTATCCACATGAAAATAAAAAGCCATAGTTTCATCCTTGCTGTCTTTGTGTCTTACCCCTTCGTGGGGCTACACATTCCCTTCCTCCTTATATTTTCATGCATTCAAGTTAGTTAACAACTGAAAAAGGGTAGAGTCATGACCTTATTTATTTACAAGCACAGGATAAGTCCCTAACCTCCCCAAAGACAGAGCAACCCTACCCAGCCCAGTTAAATACTGCAACTGGGGGGGTAAAAAAGGTTGGAAGGAGGAATTAGGGGAAATACAGGAATAGGGGAACATATCCCACATTAAATAGTTATATATACATCAGTTCCTGTGGTTCTGTACAGAGCAGCGGCTGACCCCACCCCCACAGGACACAATGTGGGGAGAGGAGACTGAGGGTACTGAGGCCAGAGCCGACCCCTGGTGAAGTGCAATAGCAGCAGCAAAGTCCCAATGGTGCACAAGAAGGAGGGGAACCCCCAGGGCTACCCACCCCCACCCTGCCCTGGAATGTATAAGGGACAGGAATGGCTCTCAGGGAGCACACAGGAAGGACAAGGCTGGAACCGTCTTTAGGACCCAGTTTTAAGGGCAACATTTGCCTACTTCACCCTAGACACAGCAACCCTTGGAGGAAAGCAGATGGTCAGCAGTGGTCTTACCTGCCCCTCCAAACCTAAGTGAGGGCCTGGTTCCTTCCTACCTCTCCCCAGGGAAAAGGAAGGCAGCTGCTTGGCTTCCTTATAGAAGCCCAGGGAGCCATTTACTACCCCAGCTCCCTTTGTAGTGTCACTGTCCCCACCAGGGAGGGGCCAGGCACAGTCTTGTGGGTCATCAGGCTCAGGAGAAGTTCTGGACAGGGTGGCTGACCTTCATACAGGCCCAATAAAGGGCCCGGCCCAAACACAGCACAGCCAACAGGATGACCAATGCCCAGGCGGCATAGATGCCTCCATATCGCCGTGCATGCTTCCATGTGCCAAACTGATGAAGGTACGGAGGAAGAAGAAAACAAAGATGGGGTTAATGTTGGTCTCCACTACCTCCTATTAGTCCTAAGAACAGTAATAACTCAAGCTTCAGTCCTTGTTTCCTATCCACATGTAGCCACCCTCAGGGACCTTCTTAAAGATAGTTGTTTAGCTCCCTTCCCTTAGGCAATAACATACTCATCTCATCCCATACTTATCTGTCAGTTTTTCTTAATATCTGACAAGTGAGCCAGGTTTGCAAATAGCAACTCTTACATTAAGCACTTCTCCACTGTCCTATCCTCATCCTACAGAGAGAGGATGGCTGTTTTTCACTCTTTTATTAATAATAAAGACTGTTTTATCTGCTGCCTTCCACTTTAGCTCATGTGTATATTAAAACAAAACTACTCCCCCAAGTTTCTTACATTTTCTTTAGGGCAGCAATTTCCCAAATCTTAGCCTATGGAGATGAGGCTGAAGAATTAAAGAGGTGGGGCAAGGGTACTCACAGCAAGGCCAGTGGCAGTGACTGCCAAAAGCAAGCCAAGCAAGAAGCAGCAGATACATCGTTTACGTGGGTATCTGCGCCCAATAGATGACCTGTAGGGAGGCAAATAGAAATGAATGCTTTCTATGGCCCTGAAGTTTTTACTCCATACATCACTCAATCACCAGCTCAATCCCTAATCACTTACACTTTCCTGCAGTGAGGACAACGTGCCAAGGTGCGGTCTGTGAACTCTGTCCACTGTAAAGAAAGGAAACAAAAATAGTAACAGAAGCAGGGTCCCCCTCAGTGAGAACCTTGGGGTGGGAATGCAGAACATGTTCCCACAGGACAGACCTTTCTGGGTCATTATCGTTACTTGGAGAAATACATTTGAAATGACTCCTAGTCTCCTTTTCCCTCCCCTTTCCAATACCCCTTCCTTACCAGAAAAGTATTCTTGCAATGTCCACAGATAACCCTGACACCCATGGGTTGTGGTTCTGGACTCAGAGGTCCGGGATGCACAGGCCCCAGGTTGATGATTCTTTTGCTGTACAAAAGAAAAAGATTGTATTTGAAAAGCTTTTAATCCTAAAAATCCCCACACGGTCCCTGTTGCACATCCCCTACTCCCTGCCTCTCTATCAAGTCATTCGATTTCTCTGTACACTTAGATACTCAGTCCCCTAACTGTATACCCTCAAGAATCCTTGAGAAAGAAAGAGCACTGCTTAAACTTCAGGTCCCTAATACCCCTCCTGACCTTAGAATAACACACCCAGTCCCCAAGGATGTCCTTTTCCTAAAGGACATCATTTCATCCCAATATCTTTACTAAGTAAAGGACATCATTTCATCCCAATATCTTTATTGAGAAATGAGAAAGACAGCTATAACATTCCTGAGACACATGCTCCATAGCCTTTTTTCCTCCTAATAAACCCTAGGCTCTCTCCCCTTTACATTCTCTACATACGTTTATTCTTTTTTGACTTTCCAGTTCCCCACTTATGCCCTTCTCCACCTTATGCCTCTTACCAGTAGGGCCGGGGGCATGCAATCCGTTGGGATGTCACTTTGCAGATAAGGAGACAGTTACAGGGGCATCGAACATATTTTTTCCCTGGGGGTGCATTCTTGATTGGCTAGAGAATAATAGGGTCATCAGCAAGCAAACCTCTAATCCCAATCCCTTCCACTTCCCTCCAAAAAGACTTTATGAGATCAGAAAGATAAGGTGCTAGCCAGGAAGGAGAAATGAAAGACTATATCATGATATTTGCTATGTGTGAAGATGAGTAACAGTAAGCATTAGCTTTGGTGAGCGGCTTCTGGGAAAACAGCTGTGTGAGACACCTGGAACTGAAACCTGGGTGTAATCAAGAGCACTTGGCAAAGAGCCGGAGGGTCAGGGTTTAGAATCAAGAGACCAGAAAGAGGATCCAGGAAACAGGGCCCATTTCATAGATTTGTATTAACTCACGGTGGCTTCATTGCAGACACCACATTTGACTACATGCTGATGCATCTTGCCTTCCACGTTGATGAGAGATTGGCAGACTCGGCAGGTGATCATAGGGGCACTCCCACTGTCCGGGCTGGTCAAGGGTGAGTAGGGGGGTGGGTCCTCCCCAGGCAACACGGCCGGATGCCCCTCGGGGAACGGGGGAAATGCTGGAGAGGAAGCAAATCAAAAGAAGAGCTGGGATCACTTGCAGACACCCCGCACTGATGCTCCACAGTGGTAGGGAAGTCTTTCTGATCTTCAACTCTCTAAGCTCGGAGGGCTTCTCATAATCGGCGCTTCTATCAGGTTGCTCAGAAACCCCTTCCGTCCCCATGCTGTAGTCGCGATTTCGGGGAAAAGGAAGCCTCGCCCAGTCACAGGTACAGCAATCCCGCACCTGGCGACTGGGCCCCGCCTCCGCCCTCGGTCCCGCCCCCTCCCCGGCTTTCACAGTCCCCTGGGGAGCACCTCGGACCCGCCCCGGCTTACCCTGGGGCGGGGCATGTTTACCGGCTCCGTATGGTGGTGCGGAGGGGGTCAGGCCTCCCCCGGGCCCAGCCCCACTCCCGCCTGGCCCCACTAAACCGTTGCCGCCCGCGCCACCGTCGATAGGCTCGGACAGCAGCGGGGAACGCTCTCCATCTGCCGCCATGGCTGTCACTGCCGCCTCCCGCTAGGGTCGGCGATCCGGCTCCCTTCGCCTCTGCCGCCGCCGCAGCCACTGCTGCCGCCGCCGCCGCTACCGGGTCCCCAGGGCGCCTGCGCGCCGCGCGCCCAGCTCACTCCGCAACCAGTGGCCTGCCCCGCCCCGTTCCGTCCCGCAGCACGTGATAGGCTATCCCCGCCCCGGTCGTGTTATTATTCGCGTAGACAAACCAATTCCTGGTCCTGTGAAGGCAGCTCTCCTTTTCCATTGGGGAGCGTCGCACAAACGTCAACTGTCACATGACCTGCCAGATGCTGTTGGGCTTGCAAAACCTGCACGTGACTAGAGGTTCTGCAAGCTATTGGGAGCGACGCCCATCGCGCTACCTCCAGACCAGGAGGTGGGGCTAGGCTGCTGCTGCTCCTCTGGTCAGGTGTTTCTGGAAGCTACACGGCCTCTGTTGCTCTGCTTCTTATTGGTTCGAAGACAACACTAAAACACTTTTCTCCGGCTTTCGGTTATAGCTGGTTTTCTATTAGCTGGTGACTTTCCTTCCTTCATCCTGTGATCCTAGCGGCGCAACTGCTTTGGTCCGAACTTAGCGCCAGAACATGAGGGGAGTGGCTTATGCATTTTAAAGGAGGCGGGGCGGAGGCAGTAAAGGAGTGCGGAAGCTTGGGATGTTCTAAGCAGAGAGAAGATGGACGGTAGGGAACAGTAGACAAAGCCATTCTACTCAAAGAAGTACCTTTAAAAAGTCAGAGCCATGATGTACCAGGAAGAATGGATTAAAAAGTTAAGATTATTACTCCAGTCTTTATCGCTGGAGTCACTTTCTGGACCGGACACAAGACTGGGTTCTCCTGGAAGCTGTCCTTACAGATCCCTCTCTTAACCCATTGCTGATCAAATTGTTAAATTATCTTTTCATGAGTGTCTCCAGTACTAGATTTCATCGTTTTACTTGAAAAAAAAATGTCAATAGAGATGGGGTCTTGCTTAGGCTGGACTCAAACTCCTGGATTTGATCTCCTGCCTTACCTCCCCAGTGGCTGGGACTACAGGCACAAGCTACCGTGCCTTTACTCAATTTTATGACCACCAGCCCTTAACATACGCACAAGTGTCTGTTGATTCAATTAATCAAATCCAAGGTTATTTCCATCACCTTGTTTGACAGATGGGACAGTCTTTAGACCTGTCTCAACTTTGCCCCCAGGAAAGGGGCAGTGCCTCCTCTCCTACCTGCAGTCTCGCGTGGTCTTTGTGGGCGCCTGCACCACGCCAGTGTTTTCCCAAGTCGTAGCCCAAATTGGGACTGCTTTAAATATGGGAAGCAACAAAGAACTGATAATAAACTCTGAGGAGGTCCATTATCAGTTTTTGCTAGCAGACTCTCCACTGAGAAAGTTCCCCAAATATTTAATAATAAAGGAACTACTGATGTCCCAGCACCTGGCTGCTACAGGGGCTCGAGACTTCACCTAGGTCATGATTTTTTAGACAGGGTTTTCTCAGACCAACTTCTACTGAGAAGCTAGTGTCCTTCCGCCAGTTAGATAAGAGCCCCTAACAGACACTTAACTAAGAAAACTCCAGAAACAAAATAGGGAAGAGGTTGTAGCTCAATAAAGGGAGGCCGGTCTGCTGTACTCCCTGCTGTTTGTGGCACACAGACGCTCAAGCATTGTCTGGGGTTGGAGTAGGTTTCATTATTTGCATCCTAGGTACACATATATTCCAAAATATTTGTTAAATATATACACGTTGTGAAAGACACTCCTTAAAAAAACTTACGCTCTGAGCAGGGAGACAATGTAAACATTGACAGTATAAAATATCATGCCAGGAGCGGTGGATCATGCCTGTAATCCGAGTGTTTTGGGAGGGTGAGGTGGAGGATCGCTTGAGCCCAGGAGGTCAAGGTTACAATGAGCCATGATCTCAGCCTGGGCAACAGAGCAAGATCCTGTCTCAAAAAAATCAGCACTAGTATTTTGTTACATGGAAAATTATCAATACTAGAAATTCATAATACAGCACATGCTTCATAATAAAAGAATTAAACAATGTAACACAAGCTCAAGAAAAGAAGAGGTCACTAGAGCAGCCAGAGAAAACTTTTAAAACATAAGGAAAAATTAATATTGTGCATTGATAACTTTGACTTAAGCTCTCTGTTGAGTAGGTCAATAGGCAGAAAAATGCACAAAGTAATCATAATATCTGTAACTTGCTTACAGTTCATAAAGCACTTTCATAGTTGTATTCATTTTATTTCAGAACCCACTGTGATATGGAGAGGGAAGCCAAGACTATATCTTTATTTTACAGATGTAGAAACTGAGGCTGTGTAAACTGGAGTCACTGAAGTGACAGAGTGAAATGGAGTGCTAAATTTCGGTCTCCTGACTTATGATCTAATGTTTTACGTTCAAATAATTTGATAGGTAGGTTGAAAGGGGCAGAAGCACGGAGGTGGCAGAGAGAAGCTGCTTGGGATGGGTCCTCTTTTATGCTAAATGCTTGGAAATAGAAGCTGCTTGATAAATGGCTCTCAAGTTAATTAATGAAGTAACTTAAGCCCCATCTTGGGATAAATTTGCTGGGTACTGAACAATATTGTTAGCTGCAGTTGCAAGAAGGGCAGATACTCAGCTGGGGCACTACAGGGTGGCTGGTGTTGGTTGTTTATGGTGGCATTAGTTCTGATTGGTTCATACCTGTATAATACAGATAAATCATTTTAATATTATCTCTGGTAAATATTGGGTATTTCAGATATTGCCTGGATTTTACTTATGGGGTGAGGTCTTCCCACATTGATTGAGAAAAAGTAGGCTATTGAGGCGTATTAGTTTGGTAGGAGTGCCAAAACACTACAGTTAGCATAAACAATAAATATTTATTTTATCACAGCTCTGGAGTCTGGAAGCCCAAGAGCAAGATATTGGCAAGTTTGCTTTCTCCTGAGGCTTCTCTCCTTAGCTTGCAGATGGCTACCTCACTGTGGCACACATGGCCTATTTTCTGCATGCCTTTTTGCTTTCTCTTCCTCTTTCTCTTCTTCTTTTTCTTACTTTTAGAGACAGGGTCTCACTCTGTCGCCCAGGCAGAAGTGCAGTGGTGCAGTCATAGTCTGTGGTAGCCTTAAACTCCTGGGTGCAAGCAATCCTGCCACCTCAGCCTACCAAGTGGCTGGGATGACAGGTGCATGCCACCATGCCTGGCTAATTTTTATTTTTTGTAGAGACAGGGTCTCACTATGTTGCCCAAGCTGGTCGCTGGTCTCTAACTCCTGGGCTCAAGTGATCATCTTTCCTTGGCGTCCAAAATGCTGAGGTTACAGGAGAGCACCACCCTGCCTGGCCTCTCTTCTTCTTGTGAGAACAACAGTCTTACTGGATTGTGGCCCCACCATTATGACCTCATTTAACCTTAATTACCTCTTTAAGGGACTTATCTTCAACTATAGTCACAATGGGGGCTATAAGAACGTAAGAATTTGGGGGAACACACTTCAGTCCATAATAGAATATAAAGAAATTGTGAAGATTTCAAAGCAGTTTTTTTCTTTAGATTTCCAACCAAATGATATCTAGTACATTGTATACATAGCCAGAGAATAGAGTGAAAAATATCTGCCTGGCTTCTATGACCCAAAGTGTCCTAATTTGATTTCTTTTTTTTTCACATACTTCCTCTTTCTTGAAGTGGTAGTTTACCATCTGTGTGAAAA
The DNA here is from genome assembly GCA_963573385.1 of Cacajao melanocephalus. NCBI lineage: Eukaryota > Metazoa > Chordata > Mammalia > Primates > Pitheciidae > Cacajao > Cacajao melanocephalus. The sequence goes on along the minus strand of CAUYLG010044548.1, from coordinate 94,678 downwards.
CAACACAATCTCTTACTGCATTTCAAAGGCAAAGAAAGTTTCTGGTAAAGTGCAGAGTGAGTTAACTAAGACCAGGGGTAGTTTGTTGCTGGGGTTGGATGGGATGGGGTAGGGTGCCTGGTTTTAAAGGATTAATTTATGTTTTAATTACATCAGTACTTTTCTCCCTTGTGCTTCTTGTACTTATGGGATATGTGTATCTGTATGTGCCAAACAGATGCACACATCCCATGAGTAACTATTTGTGCTTATTTAAGAATGAAATAAATATATATTTTTTCAATTTGTGTGCATTGTTATTTTCAAAATGTTAGTAAGTTCTCAGGAACCAGCTACTTAAAAAATAAAACTGTTAGATATTTCTTTTGACCTAGAGGTGCTGTGAAAAATAATTGGTGAGCTACTGAACTGAGAAATTTGGAACTCTGGACTGAGGTGTTGAAAACAGATCAAAACGGTAAGAAAGGAATAGAGTATGGGGATTTGGTTTTAGATGGCCTAAAGAGAATAAACATTAAGTAGACATTTCATATATTTAACCACTATGTGTCTGTGTTCACAGTGCAGCAGATAGTTCACACTCACAAAACACCTGAAGATTCACATCTTTACACTTTGGCAGTCAAAAACCTCTAAGAAAACCAGTAAAAGACGTGAAGAGATGTAAAGATGATTTGATTGTTCCCCATATGATGCCCTTCCTGGGCCTCAGTTCTTTGTTCTTTCCTTTAGAGAATTCTTGGCCTCCTTTTCTGGGAGCCAAGGTCTTTGGAATAGAGGGTGGTAGACCAGTTCTTTATCTCTACTCTGTTCTTCCTGCTACTGAATGAGGCACAGATGGAAGTCTCACTCTTAGAAAAGAGAAATAAAAGTGATCCCTATAACAGAGAGAAAAGGGCCAGGTGTGGTGGGTCATGCCCATAATCCCAATACTTTGGGAGGCTGAAGTGGGAAGATGACTTAAGCCCAGAAGTTTGAGACCAGCCTGGGCAACATGAAGAGACCCCATCTCTAAAAAAATAATAAAAAAGAGGTGAATGTGGTGGTTCATGCCTGTAGTCCTAGCTACTTGGGAGGCTGAGTAAGGAGGATTGCTTGAGCCCAGGAGTTTGAGGCTGCAGTGAGCTGAGGTTGAGCCACTACACTCCAGCCTGAGCAGCAAAGTGAGACCCTATCTCAAAAAAACAAAAAACAAAAAACAAAACCCAGGAAAAAACCCTGAAATGTTTCTCCAATTTCAGTAATTGGAGAAAATGGAAGATCAAAGATTATGATGGTAAGGGGAGTCTTCTGGTTTTGTTTTGTTTTGTTTTTGAGACAGGGTCTCACTCTGTTCCTCAGGCTGAAGTGCAGTGGCACCATCACGGTTCACTGCAGCCTTGACTTCCTGGGCTCAGGCAATTCTCCTGCCTCAGCCTCCCTAGTAGCTGGGACCACAGATGCCACCACACCTGGCTAATTTTTGTATTTTTTGTAGAGATGGGATTTCACCATGTTGCTCAGGCTGATCTCAAACTCTTGGGCTCAAGTAATTCTCCAGTCTTGGCCTTTCAAAGTGCTGGGATTACAGGTCTGAGGCACTGTGCCTGGCCAGGGGTAGATATTTTTTAAAGAGCATATTTAGCTTGTAAAATTGAGAGAATGAGAGAGCTCAGCTGAGAGGGCAGGAATAAAATAGGTTCCCTACCTAAAGAATCCTGAAAGGCCTACAGAGTCGGCTTCTATAATTGTTGACATTGGGAGTCATTATCTGGAATGTGTCCCCACTCCACAAGGCAATACTGAGTGACTTGGAACCTATTCCTGCCACTTTGGGTTTTTAGTTTCCTTGATCTTGAGGGTGGAGGGTAAGTGTGTTACTAAGTATGTTCCTGGACAAGGAGTTCCTCTGAAGATAGAAGTGATGAGAAGATAGAAGAAAGGGTAATAAGGCATTAATGAACTATAATCATCCTAAGATTGATGATTGTTTGGTTCCTGTCTATAGGAATGCCGACAGGAACTCTTTTATCCTAAAAGTAAATAATAAAGCACAGTTCCAGTTTCTTTTATGTCGATACCAGGTGAGAGTAACTAGAAAAGATAAGAGCAGTGCTGTTTAATAAAACTTTCTGTGATGCTGGAAATGTTTTTTATGCTATGCGATATGGTAGCCACTAACCACATGTGGCTATTGAGAAGTTACAATGTAATTAGTGCGATTAGAGAACTGAATTGTCATTTTTATTATATATTTCATCTTTTTCTCTTTATTTTCCACCTAGATTTCAGAGGATATATATTTCATCTTAATTAATTTTATTACTTTTAAATGGCCACACATGGCAAGCGCCTTCTGTTTGGAACAGTGTAGGATTCATTGGAATTGATAGGCTAGATATATTTTTATGTTGATCCCATATATGGTTAAGTGAGTCTAGAAACATCAAAAAGAGAAAGAGACAATGGAGACTAATAATAATAGCCAGCATTTAATGTGTACTTATTATAAATCCAGGCACTTACTTAAATGTGTGAAAGGTATTCTATATAATCCTTGCAAAAATAGTATTATTATCACTATTTTACAGATGAAAAAACTGAGGCATAGCAGGAATTTTACTTGGCTAGGATCACATAACGAGTAAATTAAGGGGTGAAGATGGCATTCATACACAGGTATTTTTATTAGAGCCCATTCATTTACATTACATAGATTCAGGAATGAGGTGGCATAGAGCGACTGGGGCTATGGTTCCCAAACTCTGTGCTGAAGTACAAGCTCACAGGGGTATTGTAGAATATTTTTAATTTTCAAAGGAAACACAGTAATATTTGTTTTTTTTGTTTGTTTGTTTGGTTTTGTTTTGTTTTGTTTGTTTTTTTAAAAGATGGGGTTTCACCATGTTGGTCAGGCTGGTCTTGAACTCCCAACCTCAGGTGATCCACCCGCCTCGGCCTCCAGAGTGCTTGGATTACAGGCGTGAGCCACCATGCCCGGCCTGATATTTGATATTTTTTAAACACTGTGTGACCTATTAACTTGAGGTAATTCACAGTTGAAACATTAGATTGTGCTACATTCCTTTTGACAATAATGTATCTGTCTGGACGTGGTGGCTCACACCTATACTCTCAGCACTGTGGGAGGCTGAGGAGGGCAGATCACTTGAGGTCGGGAGTTCAAGGCTAGCTTGGCCAATATGGCAAAACCCAGTTTCTACTAAAAATACAAAACTTAGCCAGGCATGGTGGCAGGCACCTATAATCCCAGCTACTCAGGAGACTGAGGAAGGAGAATGGCTCAAACCTAGTAGGCAGAGGTTGTAGTGAGCCAAGATCGTGCCACTGCACTGCAGCCTGGGTGACAGAGAGAGACCCTGTCTGAAAAAAAAAAAAAAAAAAGACAACATATCTTTACAAAAGATGCTTTTAGAAGGTCCTGCTGATAAAAATTAAATACTATGTAAAAAAAAAAAAAAGGACTAGGTAAAAATCAGCGTGGAATTGAAAATGAGGGTGGAAGCATTGGATTCCAACATGTGAGAAGTTGAGTAGTGCCAAACAGATGCACATATCCCATAAGTAACTATTTGTGCTTATTTAAGAATGAAATAAATGTTTTTCTGTTTGTGTGTATTGTTATTTTCAAAGCACTAGTAAGTTCTCAGGAACTAGCTACTTAAAATATAAAACTGTTAGGTATTTCTTTTGACCTAGAGGTGCTGTGAAAAATAATTGGTGAGCTACTGAACTGAGAAATTTGGAACTCTGGACTGAGGTGTTGAAAACAGATCAAAACGGTAAAAAGGAATAGAGTATAAGAATTCAGTTTTAGATGGCCTAAAGAGAATAAACATTAAGTAGACATTTCATGTATTTAACCACGTATCTGTGTTCACAGTGTAGCAGATAGTTCACACTCACAAAACACCTGAATCTGTACAGTTTGGCTGTCAAAAACCTCTGAGAAAACCAGTAAAAGATGTGAAAAGATGTAAAGATGATTTGACTGTTCTCCATATGATGCTGGAGAAACACTACAGAAAGTTGATCCTTTGTCCCCCCATTTTTTTTTTTTAAGATGGAGTTTCACTCTTGTTGCCCAGACTGAAGTGCAGTGGTGCAATCTCAGCTCACTGCAACCTTCACCTTCCCCCGGGTTCAAGTGATTCTCCTGCTTCAGCCTCCCAAGTAGCTGGCATTACAGGCATACACCACCACACTGGCTATTTTTTTTATTTTTAGTAGAGACGGGGTATCTTCATGTTGGTCAGGCTGGTCTCAAACCCCCGATCTCAGGTGATCTGACTGCCTGGGCTTCCCAAAGTGCTGGGATTACAGGCATGAGCCACTGTGCCCGGCTCCCCCAGTTTGTGTGTGTGTTTTTGTGTGTGTGTGTGTGTGTGTGTGTGTGTGTGTGTGAGAGAGAGAGAGAGAGAGAGAGAGAGAGTATATTGCAGATTATTGCTTTGCACTTTAATCCAAGTGCATTAAAATTGATTGATTAGGTTTAAAGTTCCTTGGATACAATCATGTGCTAATCTTGTCTTTTGTGTAAACCAGGTTAGATTTAGGGTATTAAAAAACCCTTCAACAATTAAATATCGATATATATTTCCTTGGACTGGTTTTTACGTATGACTGGTCTTATCCATTATATTAAATAATGTTTTCAGTGTTCCCAGTCCAATCATAGTCTCATTGTTAATGTGAAATTTTACTTTTAGATCATTTTGTTGTTACCTTTACTGACCTATTGCTATATTGTTACTATTATTGCTATTTATATTGAATAGATAAAAACATATATTGTTTTTATTCTTGTGTCCCTAGCACTATAACAGCACTGGTGCATAGTTGATGCTCAGTAAATATTTGTTAAATGAATGAGAAAAACAGGGTTGGAAAATAATGGCTGGCCACGAAAGGGGGGAAAATGATAAGCAGAAAAGATTAGAGTTTGGAGGAGGGAAGAGGTGGAGGATTCCAATAGCTAAGCAAGGGTCACTGATCTGTGATTTGATGTGAGGTTGGTTAATTTGTAAATCTTGGGAGAAGAAATAGTTGCATTCTACCAAAGACCCAATATGTTATATTATGGTGCCTGTGTATTCTGATACCAGAATTTTCATCTTGGGAGGAGTCCTCTAATTATCTGAATTGATTGGATCAGTATTTCCTAGATCTAGGGATATCTGCGTCCCTCCCTACCCAGCAAATCCATCCTCATCCTTTCTGTCGGTATCTAGGACCCAGGAATTCTTGCCCAATAACTTTTTCTTCTCCCAGTCTGGGCCTGGATGTGCTCTTCTAAACCCAGTAACCTCCAAGTCAGCACTGTTGCCAGGGGCGACCCAGCTTCCCTCATCCAGAGAGCAACTCAGACACAGGCTTGCTTCATTTTTATTCTGGGGTTGTACAATCTAAGGTTTGAATTTTTTTCTTTTCGAATCTCTCACGGTTTGCTATTGACACAGCCAGGACGAGGTTTGCAGGGAGACGGTTGGGGGCTCTCCTCCCTACTTCTAGCCCTATTCTCTCATAGGCCTCCTTGCTGGGAATTCCTGCCCTGCGGACCCGAATGGGTACGGAGATGAAATACTGGGTGCGCCCCGCCACCTCCCTCACGCCCGTACCCCCGCCGGGGGAGGTTTAGGGCTGGGAAGAACTCCGATTAGGTTTACATCCCAGACTCACAGATTGAATTAGGGTGTGTCACCATGGAGACGTGGCCGGCCCGTGTGCTTGCCTGCCATTGGCTGGGGACTCCAGGGCTGGGCATATAAGCCGGCGCCTAGAACAGTGCGGGAACTGTGCGGACCAGACAGATCTGCAACTTACTCAGTCCTGCATAGCTGAGCGGATCCGAGGGGATCGGAGCACGCGGGAGCACACGCAGGCTCATTGAGAGGGCGTCTGCGGGACAATGGAGAACGGGTGAGGCGGGAACCAGGCCTAGAGGATCCCTGGGGAGGAGCGGGAGCTTGAGACCCGGGAACCTGGCACACTGGGCCCAGAGGGAGCCGGGGGAGGGTACGAGTGCGCTGGAGATGCAGAGAGGCCTGGCACGGAGCCTGGTGTCGGGGGCAAGGCGGCAGAGTCCGGCGCCAGCCAGCGCGGGCTGGGACGCACGCAGGAATCGAGCTGGGGTGGCGCCACCGGAGCAGGAAGAGGGCAGGTTGGTGCGGTCTAAGCTACTCCGGAAAAGGAGCCGTTGTGCGTCTCCATGTGCGTGTTAGGGGTATTAGTGGAGAGTGAGTATATATATATATATATATCCCTCACTCCATACCAGGAAGAGGTCTGCTCACCCCCTGCGCTCTTCATACATTCCCATGCTAGGCTCTAGGTAAAGCTGCGAGGTACTTTTGGTGCTCAGATTGAGTTCTCCTTTAGAGGAAAAATTGCTCATCTTTTCTGCCAGTTCCACTCCTCCCTTCCTTCCGTCTGACTAACTCGGTGGAAACTGAGTCTTAAGTGGAGAAGAAAATCCTTAATCTTCAGACTGAGCAACATTTTCCACACCCCACACCTTTGAAAACTCTTCTCTTTGTTTTGGTCCTGGAAATCACAGTCCAAGTGACCTGCATTAGGCATCACAGTTGCTTTTGGATGCCCAGGGAGCCAGGGTGTTCTTGAGGAGACTGAACAATGAGAAATGTGCTGTGAGTTGTAGCTAGACATGCCATGTGGCCGCAGTTTCACATATCATTCACTTCCTTTGCACCTTTTGGGGCCGCTATTTGATTAACATTTTACCAAATTCATTGCTTCTCTCCATTATCCTATGGCTCTGTTGACCACCCCGCACCCTACCTTATCCAACTGCTTCCCTGAGGGTAGCCTAGTGTATTGTGCAATCATGTCTGGTTTCCCAGGCTCTGCTTTGGGAGTAAAAAATTTCCTTTGGAAGCTTGGTTGGTTTTGTTCAGCTCTGTCACACCTCATTTCCACCTCTGAAGCCAATCTTTGGTCTTCCCAGATGAGTGTGGGAGAACTGGGCTTGGAACCGGGAGAAAAGTAACACGGGTTGATTCTTGCTAGTGTAGCGCTTCTGGGTAAGTTCTTCAATGGCAAAGATCCTCGGTGGAGAGAAAGGAAACTGGGAGGAGTCAGGGAGGGGGAAGGACAGGAAGAAGACCACAGGAGGTGGAAAGCGGGAGCAAGGTTCAAATACCGTGTGTAACAGAGCCATAGGTCTTTGGAGGTTGTTAGCAAGTATTCAGTTCATTTTCAGATGAAGCCTATAAGGTAGATGGGGCCAATTACATTCCCTTGCTTATGCCTGAGAAAAGATGCCTAAAAAGACAATATTGGGACTAGAATGTAGGTTAAGTTCTGCTTCCCTCTAGACCAGCAATTCCTAAACCTGGTTTTTGAATCAAAATTACATGGGCTTCAGAATCTGTGTTTTGTTTTGTTTTGTTTTTTATACAGGGTCTTACTCTGTGACCAGGCTGGAGTGTCAGAATTTGCCTTTCTAACAAGCTTCTGATGACAATTTGTGTAGTCAATGCTGGTTTAGCCTTTGGTAATCAGTGCTGTGGACTCGGTCTGCTTTTTTTGTACAGTAGTTTATCTAGTTTCTAGTCTGGAATTGCCCTCCTTGTGATCCAGGGAGCTAAGAATGGCACACAGACCTCTACCAGAGGTGTTCCCATTGTGTTTTATTGGTCAAAAAATGTAGCCCTTACATCTTTGACTGAGGAAGGAACTGGAGGGATGAGGGTTCAAAAGGAAATTTGAATGTATCCCTTCCTTCATGGTAGTTGGTTTTAATTACATTTTTTAATGCCTTTATTTAATAGGTAGGGTAATAAGGAGGACTTTGCAGTCACCACCCTCAAGAAGGACTTAATCCAATTTTTTATAGTCTCCTTGGGCTTCCTTCTGGCCACACCTTTTTACCCTCCCTAATTTGATTATTTCATTATACTTCCCTGTAGACTCTGGTCCCTTCCTCTCTAAATCTTTATTAAAAGGAGAGGTATTTAACTTGCCAGTGTTCAGTAGATCAACACTGGAGTTGGGTCTGTTAGTAGAAACAGGCTTTATTAACTTTTGCCAGGCTCTGGAATGGAGGGAGTTTCATATCAGACTTGTCGTGGGCTTGATTCAGAAAGAAGGGTGGGTGAATGGATGGGTGAACATAGAATGGCCTCTCCCTCTATTGCAGCTTCTCTGTCCCTGCTGCCTCAGTATACCTGCAGCCTTTTTGTACCAAAGGTCATTTGTCTATGATGCCCTTGGAATGAGAGCGGAATTCACCTTGATTTTTTTCCTCCCAGATACACATATGAAGATTACAAAAACACCGCAGAATGGCTTCTGTCTCACACTAAGCACCGACCTCAAGTGGCAGTAATCTGTGGTTCTGGATTAGGAGGTCTGACTGATAAATTAACTCAGGCCCAGGCCTTTGACTACAGTGAAATCCCCAACTTTCCTCGAAGTACAGGTACTGGCAGGCGAAAGTGGGGAATGGGATTCAGGGATGTTATTGGGATTCTGTGTAACACAACCAAGTGGGCCAGTGTTTCTATTCCTTGACCTATCATTTCACTGAAGACGAATGTTGTAAGAGGAGAAAAGCCCACCATGAGTCAGAATGACTTTAGTAGATTCCTCTAGTAGACATCTCACAAGAGACAGGGCATGTGTGTGTCAGTGGACTGAGGCTAAGACTTAGAGAGGGCCAGGTGACAGGGGCCAAGTAAAGGGCAAGGGTCATTTATTTGGTGTACTTGATTTCTTAAATAACTAATGTCTCTTGGTTTATTTATTAATTTTTAAGGCTTCGATCTTTTCCCTGGAGAGTTAAGATTTTTTTTTCAGACCTGTCAGCAGAAAAAGACTTAATAGCTGGTTTCTTGTTTGTTTTTTATTTTTTAATAGCTATTTTTTTAAACCCTTTGAAGCAAGACTGGGAGAGCAGAGGGGGAAGGTTTGGGAAATATTAAGAGAGGGTATGCAAAGGGCATGCTTCTCTAAGGGAGATAGTAGTGACATTGGCTCCACTGGCCACACCTATGCCCAGTGAGAAAGGCACTGCATTAAGTGATAAGTGGGTTAGCTTTTTAAGCTTATCAACATGCTTATTTTTTATACTCCTTGGGTTTCCTGTGTCAACTCTTTACGACTGTGGTGTTTTTGTTGTTGTTGTTGTTGTTGTTGTTGTTTTTTAAGTTCCTCTGTCTTTGAGAATTCCTCAGCTCTTCCTCTTGGTTCTGGTCCCTCTCCTATTCCCTAAAGGATAGGTTGGCCATCTGTTAGAAGAGATTGCCAGATAAGGGAAGTGGTAAATATGGCACTATGACTGTGGGGAGTTATCTTTGCACTCCCATGAGCCCCTACATGGGCATGTGCTCCCACAGGACTGTTCTGTGGGTCATAAGGAAAGAGACTTGGCATGCGTCTAGATTCAGCCCCTTTCCTCCTTGTTCAGTAGCCTCTTTAGTAAGCCAGAGTAAGTATACGATGAGCTCGCTTGCTGGACTGAGGAGGCAGGTAATTAAGTTAGGGCAATATACAAGAATACATGTTTTGAGAACTTGGAAACATTTGAAGAGGTCTATAATTACTGCATTCACTGTACTCACTTTATTTTGAAATGGAGTCTCGCTCTGTTGCCCAGGCTGGCATGCAGTGGTGTGATCTCGGCTCACTGCAACCTCCGCCTCCCAAGTTCAAGTGATTCTCCCACCTCAGCCTCCCAAGTAGCTGGGATTACAGGCATGTGCCACCACACCTGGCTAATTTTTGCATTTTTAGTAGAGATGGGGTTTCACCATGTTGGCCAGGGTGGTCTTGAACGCTTGACCTTGTGATCTGCCTGCCTCGGCCTCCCAAAGTGCTGGGATTACAGGCGTGAGCCACTGCACCTGGTCTGTTTTTTATTTTATTTTTATAGATTTACAGGGGTACAATGCAGTTTTGTTATGTGGGTATACTGCGTGGTGATGAAGTCTGTGCTGCAGTGCAACCATCACCTGAACAGTGATCACTGTACTCACTAGGTGATTTCTCATCCCCCATCCCCCTGCCACATTCTCGCCTTTCCAAATCCCTAGTGTCTATTATTTCAGTCTGTATGTCCATGTGTACATATTTGGTTCCTACTTACAAGTGAGAATATGTGGTATTTAACCTTCCATTTCTGAGTATCTACTTTTTACTCTGACAGTATGGCTTATATTATCTTGAAATTTCTTTAAAGAGCCCTTCCTTCTTCGTATGTTCCTGCTGAAGGTCCTTACCCCATATCTCTAATCTCAGGTTGTATTTATATAATTGTGAGTAATGCCTGGCTCTCCCACCAGACTTTTTGAAAGCAGAGATAATAACGAGTCTTTTACTTAATTATTCTCTAACATTTTGAGAAGAGCGAGTAGCTCACAGTAGGTGCTCCATGGATATGTGTTGCATGAAAATATAATCCCATTCATTCCTCTTTCTTTTTTGTATACAGTGCCAGGTCATGCTGGCCGACTGGTGTTTGGGTTCCTGAACGGCAGAGCCTGTGTGATGATGCAGGGCAGGTTCCACATGTATGAAGGGTACTCACTCTGGAAGGTAAATCGGGGCATAGGCCTGGTTGGATCTGGAAGAAGTGGGAGAGAACTATCTAGCCTCTTTCATTACCTATCTATCTGGGCTAGGTGGGCTTTTGTTCCCCTCCTTCCTTTTCTTTCACGATGTATGTCATGCATATCTATGTAGCTGGATGAATGAAATTTTGTAAATCTTTTTCTGATCTTTTGCTTTGAAGGTGACATTCCCAGTGAGGGTTTTCCACCTTCTGGGTGTGGACACCCTGGTGGTCACCAATGCAGCTGGAGGGCTGAACCCCAAGTTTGAGGTTGGAGATATCATGCTGATCTGTGACCATATCAACCTACCTGGTTTCTCTGGTCAGAACCCTCTCAGAGGGCCCAATGATGAAAGGTATGTATCTTACTCTTTTTTTTTTTTATTTTTTAAGATGAGTAGGACTTAAGGACTTCCCTAGGAGCTGTGGGAGAATTTTTTAAATTCCATTTATGTGAGATAATTCAACCTGTGTCCTAGGTTTGGAGTTCGTTTCCCTGCCATGTCTGATGCCTACGACCGGACTATGAGGCAGAGGGCTCTCAGTACCTGGAAACAAATGGGGGAGCAACGTGAGCTACAGGAAGGCACCTATGTGATGCTGGCAGGCCCCAGCTTTGAGACTGTGGCAGAATGTCGTCTGCTGCAGAAGCTGGGAGCAGATGCTGTTGGTGAGAAGGGGAATTTGACTAGAGGCTTGAAGAGGGAGGGATTTCACAAAATAGGGATGAGAAGTAGAAGGAGATAACAGGCCTCATTGGATTGAGAGGATCTCATTTCAGGGAACGGTGAATTAAACTGACCATATTTTAAGAAGTGGTGAGATCTGCTGTTGTAGCATCAAATCTCCCTACAAAGCACCAAGCGGTTAACAGCTGCAGTGCTAATGAATGACCTATGCATGATTTGATGACTGTTTCTTTTTTTTTCTTTTTTTTTTTTTGAGATGATGTCTTACTCTGTTGCCCAGGCTGGAGTGCCGTGGTGCGATCTCATCTCACTGCAACCTCTGCCTCCCAGGTTCAAGCAATTCTCGTGCCTCAGCCTCCCTAGTAGCTGGGATTACAGTGCCACCATACCCAGTTAATTTTTGTATTTTTAGTAGAGACGAGGTTTCACGATATTGGCCAGGCTGGTCTTGAACTGGTGACCTCAGGTAATCTGCCCATCTCAGCCTCCCAAAGGGCTGGCATTATAGGCATGAGCCACTGCACCTGGCCAATTTGATAACTGTTTCTAAGAATTCTAAAAAAAATTCACTCTAGCCACTTTCTGTACCTCTAGTTGGAAGATGGAACTCTATCATTAGGATTGACTTCAAAATTGTCACAGACATAGAAATGAAGCATTGCACTGGTAATTTTAAGAAATGTGTATTTATTTTAGGGAATACAGAAGAACAACATACCTCAACATAATTTAGCTGCTTCTTTGGATTTGTTTTTGTTTTAGGTGGGATCTTGCTCTGTTGCCAAGGCTGGAGTGCAGTGGCATCATCTTTAGCTCACTGTAGTTCTGACTCCCTGGGCTTAAGCAATCCTCCCACATGAGCCTCCTGAGTAGCTGGGACCAGAGGCATACACTACCACACCCGGCTAACGTTAATTATTTTTTGAGCCGAGGTCTCGCTACGTTGCCCAGGCTGGTCTGAAACTCCTGGGCTCAGGGTATCCTCCTGCCTTGGCCTCAAAGTACTGGGATGACAGGTGTGGACCACTGTGCCTGGCCATCTTTGGATGGTTTTTTGAGATCTTTAATTCTTGTTGAAAGCAAGGCTAAAGGGCAAGAAAAAAAGTTACTTGAGGATCCTGACAGTTGGTTTCCATCTTTCTCGCCATCAGGCATGAGTACGGTACCAGAGGTCATCGTTGCACGGCACTGTGGGCTTCGAGTCTTTGGCTTCTCACTCATCACTAACAAGGTCGTCTTGGATTATGAAAGCCTGGAGAAGGCCAACCACGAAGAAGTATTAGAGGCTAGCAAACAAGCTGCACAGAAGTTGGAAAGATTTGTCTTCATTCTTATGGCTAGCATTCCGCTCCCTGACAAAGCCAGTTGACCTGCACCGGAGTGGTCTGGCGTCTCCCACACGAGATCCAAGTAGCTGCTACCTTCTTTGGCCCTCTACTGGAGTCATGTGCCTCTATCCTTAGGTTGTAGCAGAAAGGAAAAGATTCCTATCTTTTATCTTCCCCACTTTCTTCACCAGACCCTTCTGGTGCCAGATCCTCTTCTCAAAGCTGGGATCACAGGTGTGAACATAGTGAGACCTTGGCGCAACAAAATAAGGCTGTTCCCATTCCTGGTTTTTCTTACACAAGAGCTGGAGTCCATGCCCTACCACACATCTGCGGAGATGCCCAGGATTTGATGTGGGCCTTCAAACTTGGTATCTGCTACTAGCTTTTTGAGAGGATACATTTCTGGGGACTCAGTTCTGCCTTATCTAAATCACCAGAGACCAAACGAGGACTAACTCAATACCTCTTGGACTTACTTAATGTCATAGTGTAGTCAGAATAAAGACAAAGATGAAATGATTTCATTTTTTGTGCAACTTGGGTTGGGGCTGGGACACAGGCCAAGACTGACAAAAGGATGTGAAATGGCGTGTCTTCTGTGATTATCTGCTTGTCAGACAAGTAATTAGGAACTGGGATGAGACAGTATGTGAGTGCAGCAAAGGATGAAGAAGGGCAAAATGATGAAAGGTGGGATACAGGTTATGAGATGGTAGGGAAGCGTTAACTTCTGGCACTTGAGGGCCACTTCCATTAGGCCAGCCCTGCTTCTCTCCCTTGCCTTCCAATTGTTTCATTTCCTGTCTATTCAATCATATCTGAGTTAGTTGGCTGATTAGCCTCTATTCCTTCATTCCCACTTCCTTACCAAAGCCCTGATGATATTTCCTCTTGTTTGCCTTTTCTCTCCTACTCTTTAACTTCTGCAACCACATTCTCCATTCACTCCATTCTGACAATGCAGTGGCAAACACCTTTCTCTGCTGCCAGCTACTCCATTGTTGACTGGATTCCTGCCAGCCCCAGGCAAACCTGTGAAGTTGATTCATCCTCTGCTCCTCTTTGAGTGTCTCCTTCTCTCCTCCCACTTCCTTTCTGGGCCCTAGTCTTGTGCTTGGTCAGAACCGTCCTGCGATGCTGTATCCAGGCATTCCCCCATGTTGGCTCATTGCACTGTTATCTTTGCTTTTTCTACTGAACTGAGGTGAATTCTAGGGTATATAAATTCATATTCCTATTTATGTATAGGAAGACATATCTTCCTATACATAAATAAGAATTGAGTAAATCTACTTACTAAATCTAAAAGCTTACAATGCGCTTAAATATTCCACTCAAGCATCTCTAGGACATATTTTTCAGGTGGCACCATTCTGATTCCTGGTCAGTCTAACCAAGAGGCAGATTAGGGGTAGGAAAGCCAAGTACCAAATGCAGCCCTCCTCAAACCAAGTACCTTTCTGCCTGTCTCACTAGAGCCTTTCGCGTCCTGATCTAGTCACACCAGTTGTGACAATGACTCATGAACGTGCCTAGTACTTTTTGCTTCTCTGCTTTGGCTCATCCTGATGTGAAATCCTCTCCTGCTTCATCCTTCAAGATTAGGCTCAATGTTTTCTATAAAACTTTCCCTAATATTAAGTATCCATCACTGTAACCAAAAGAAAAAAAGAAAAACTTTCCCTAATCAACCCAATTCTCACTCTTCAGTGTATACAGTCAGTCCCTCCTTTGAGCTCCCATGTGTGACTTGTACTCATTTTGTACAAGCTTTATACAACAGTGGCTTTGCAAATGTACCCTAATATTGTAGGGCAAGGCCAGGCACAATGGTTCATCCTCTAATCCTAGCACCTTGGTAGGCCGAAGCAGGAGGGTTGCTTAAAGCTCAGCAACATGACAAAACCCCATTTCTATCCAAAAATACAAAAATTAGCCAGGTGTGGTGGCATGCACCTGTGGTCCCAGCTACTCAAGAGGCTGAGGTGGGAGGATCGCTTGAGCCTGAGAGACGGAGGATGCAGTGAACTGAGATCACACCACTGTACTGCAGCCTGGTTAACAGTGAAATCCTGTATCCAAAAAAAAAAAAAAAAAAAAAAAGAGCCAGGCACAGTTAAGTAGGTCAGTTACCAAACAAAGGATAATTTGAAAGTTCTCCAAAGCAGCCTGTGTAAAATATCTCTTCCATATTATACCACTAACAACTAAAATGTTGTCACTACTAGAGGCTCATCCAGCACTGGTCTTTCTTAAAAGGCACATGGGCCTGGGAGGGTGGTGTGGTTTTGAAAGATGCCAGCCAGCTGAATGCAAGTTGATAAGCAAAGATAATAGTGCAGTGAGTCACCAAGGGGGAATGCCTGGATACAGTATCACAGGAAGGTTCTGGCCAAGCTCAAGTGAAGGGAAAGACTGGGGCCCAGAAAGGAAGTGGGAGGAGAAAGAAAATTTACATACCATGGAATTCACCCATTTAAGGTGTACAATTCAGTGGTCTTTAGTATATTCATAAATAGTGCCATTATTTATTACCAGTTAATTTGAGATCATTTCATCACTTCAAAGGGGAACCTTCTCTGTTCCCCTATAGCCCCAAACAACCACAAATCTACCTTCTGTCTCTATAGATTTAACTATTTTGGACTTTCACACAAATGGAACAGGATTTTTGTGACTGGCCTCTTTCATTTAGCGTAATGTTTTCAAGATTCATCCAAGTTGTATTAGTACTTAGTCCTTTTTTTGTGGTCAAATAATGTTCTGTTGTGTGGATACACCACATTTTGTTTATCAAGTGTCTGATTTCAAAAAGCCAAGCAGTATAGCCAAAACTGAATATATCAGTTTAGGATTGTAGGAGGATAAGAGCATAAAGGGAAGGGAAGTAGATGTGGGAAGGCTTCCCAGAGAAAAGACTTTAAAAAAAAAAAAAAAAAAACTGGTAATGATATCTTTCTTTTTTGAAGGGGCCTGTAAAATAGACTGATTTTACTGAGGCTCATGATAAGTGTCTAACCACATTCAAATCAGGCTTGCTTTCTTGACCCTATCATGACCATCTTTACCAGCATCAATAAATATTCATTAATCATGTATTATATAGAGAACATAGTCCTAAAAACCATAATGTAAGTTGGTATAAGATGGAGTATCTACAATCTAGATGTGAGACAGAAGTATGCATAAAAAGAAATAACTAGCCGGGTACGGTGGCTCATACCTGTTGTCCCACCACTTTGGGAGGGTGAGGTGGGAGGATCACAAGGTCAAGAGATTCAGACCATCCTGGCCAACATGGTGAAACTCCGTCTCTACTAAAAATACAAAAATTAGCTGGGTGTGGTGGTGTGTGCTTGTAGTCCCAGCTACTCGGGAGGCTGAGGCAGGAGAATTGCTTGAACCCGGGAGTTGGAGGTTGCAGTGAGTTGCAGATAGCGCCACTGCACTCCAGCCTGGTGACAGTGCGTGACTGTTTCTAAAAAAAAAAAAAAAAAAAAGGAAAAGAAAAAAGGAAAAAAAAAATAACTAGGCTGGGCTGAGTTAATTGAGCCCTTACGCCTGCTACAGACTATTACTAGGCTCTTTATATGTTATATTGTCAATGTTTAGAATCAGCTTTTCTTACTGAACTAAGGAAGAGATCCTAATTATTTAAAAAAGGAATACAGTAATATGTGAAAAGTAGCTTATGCTAAGTGTCAATGATGGTATGTGCTACAGGAATTCAGAGAAGAGGACCAGCACCGGAGGTGGGCAGTGGGAAAAGATTGATGAGACATTATTTAGGTCTTACAGAAATGCCAAGCATGGTGGCTCCTGCCTGTAATCATACATACTAGGTGGGAAATTCACTTGAGCACAGGAGTTTGAGGCTGCAGTGGGCTTTATGACTGCATGACTGTACTCTAGCCTAGGTGAGAGAGTAAGACTCCATCTCTGGAAAAAAAAAAAAAAAAAGGATAGGTGAAGAGGACATGGCAGAAAGCATTACATACAGATGAATCCAGGAATGTTTAAGCGCTGGTTTCTTCCCATCTTTGTGGATTTATTTACCTGTTGTCTTTGTAGTTGGTGACTTTCAGACGGGGTCTCTGAGTGGACGTCCAGTTTGTTGATCATTTAACAAATGGGAAGAGTTAAAGTGAAGAAATAAATGGGAGGATGGGCAGTAAGGTGGAGAGGAGCTCTGATTCCAGGTTCAAGAGTAGGACCTTAGGGCCGGGCGTGGTGGCTCACATCTGTATACCAGCACTTTGGAAGGCTAAGGCGGGCAGATTGCTTGAGCCCAGGAGTTCAATACCAAGTTTGAGACCAGCCTGGGCAATATGGGAAACCTCATCTCTACAAAAAGTACAAAAATTAGCTGGGTGTGGTGACACGCACCTGTGGTCCCAGCTACTTGGGAGGCTGAGGTAGAAGGATTGTTTGAGTCGGGGAGGCTGAGCCTTCAGTGAGCCATGATGAAGCCACTGCACTCCAGCCTGAGTAACAGAGCAAGCCACTGTCTCTAAAAAGCAAAGCAAAAAAAAAACAAAAGAGTAAGACCTTATTCTCTAGGCAAGATGGCCAGCCATTGATAGTTTTTAAACAGGACTGATAGGTGAAAATTGTACTGTAGTATTTTGGTGGATAGAAACCTGACTAAAAGAGAAGCTTGTTTTGATAGTAGAATCACTTTCACCCAAAATTAACTGTATAGAATAGCATAATTGTTGGTGCTAAGTATTTAATTTTTATTCAGGTTGGGGTCTTTTGTAGTGCTTTAAAGATAAACTAGCCGGGCACAGTGGCTCACGCCTGTAATCCCAGCACTTTGGGAGGCTGAGACAGGAGAACTCCTTGAGTTCAGGAGTTTGAGACCAGCCTGGGCAACATAGTGAGACTCTGTCTCTTCAAAAAATTTAAAAATTACTATAAACAATATATAAAGTGAGAAGGGCAAAAAAAGGAAAAAAAATTAAAAATTAGCTGGGCACAATGGTGCACACCTGTAGTCCCAGCTATTGAGGAGGCTGGGGCGGGAGGCTGGTTTGAGCCTGAGAGATCAAGCCTGTAGTAAGCTGTGATCACACCACTGCACTCCAGCCTGGGTGACAAAGCAAGACTCTGTCTCAAAAAAAAAAGCTGTTATAAAATAAAATGTAAAGGCAAAAGCGCAAACAACTTAGAGATGAAAATACACACTTAAGTCAATAGTTTTCCCTTCTTTTTAATATAAAATTGTGAATAGGTATATAATCACATAGTTCAAAAATTAAGCAACATAAAACGTGTATGGTGAGAACTCTCACCTCCAGCCTGTCCTCATATGCCCTTCCTTCCCCACTTCCCCACCCTGTGGTAACCACGGTTATTAGTTTCTTTTGCATTCTTCCAGGATCTATACAAATATAAACAAATACAAATTCAAATTCTATTTTTCTTCTCTTATTAGAAACAGTAGTTAGTATGTTATACGTATTTTCTGTATCTTGCTATTTTATTTTAACATATCTTGGAGATCTTTTCACATTAGCGTGCTTTCCTGATGACTTACGTCAATGCTGCCAAACATAGATGTCTGTCACTTTGAGTTTTTTAGAAGCAAAGGAAGAATACAGTTTTGATTTTTATTGCCAATTCTCAGTTCATTCATTGATTACTAATAGGAATAGAAACAAAGAGATAATGCCACCTGCTGCTCCTTTAAAGCAAGAAGGTGGGAAGAAGAGCGCTGTTCCTGCTGTGCTGTGCCTTCTGCCTAATTCGATCTGGCTTAGACTTGTGTTGCCTTTTTTTCCCTTGTAATCAGGAATGATACTGTTTTGTTTCTAAGGGACGCCTTTGAACAAAAGCTGGATATCTGCTTGGTTTTTCTGTTATCATAAATTTGGATTTTAATAAAAATAGAAATTTTCCTGTCTTTAACAATTTTTGTCTAATTTTTAGTTTTGGCCTAAATTAGATTTGATATTCTTCTAGATTAATCTGAATTTGCTGTCTTGTTTTTAGATCAAAGAACCCCTACCTCTCTACTGGGCTTTTACTCTCGCTTCCACTCTGAGTTTGTTTGTTCATTCTAGAAAGCTTTTACTTTACTTCACTTGCCAGTCTCTTTTGTTTTTTCTTGTTTTCTTTCTCTTTTTGCTGTTACTGTTTTTAAAATGCCATTTCACTTGTTAGCTACTTGATTTTGGCCTTGGTTTTCCCTTTTCCTCTTTTATTTTGAACTGTTTCTATCTGAGCTCCTGTTATAACTTACAGTAAAAGGTTAATAGAATATAGTACTACTCTCGTGTAGCCTGGCCTGGTCTACTTCTATCAACTGTTCTTTTACCCATCAGAGTCTGTTTAAGGTTCACAATATTAACCTTTATTATCATCTGCCTGTGTAGTCTCCCCCAAAATAATAATACATAGCTACCACCATTGTTACTGTTCCACTAATGTCATCAAAGTATGAAAATTATTTAATTGCACTCAAGGGATAAAGTTGACATTTGGCACAGTCGTTGTTTTTCATATGACTGTTTTGGCAGTGGGAAAGCTCTTACTCCAGACATCATAGATAAGATGGTATGGAGTCGATAAAGTCCCTGAAAAGCAAAATTGAGTTACGCCTGAATTTTTTTTTTTTTTTTTTTTTTTGAGGCAGATTCTTGCTCTATCACCAGGCGCCAGGTTGGAGTGCAGTGGCGCGATCTCGGCTCACTGCAACCTCCGCCTGCCGGGTTCAAGCAATTCTCCTGCCTCAGACTCTCGAGTAGCTGGGACTACAGGCACATGCCACCACGCCTGGCTAATTTTTGTATTTTTAGTAGAGACGGGGTTTCACCATGTTGGCCAGGATGGTCTCAATCTCTTGACCTCGTGATCCGCCCACCTCAGCCTCCCAAAGTGCTGGGATTACAGGCATGAGCCATCACGCCCGGCCGCCTGAAATTTTTTAGGCAGCTGATGGTCATTAGATTTCTTTGGTTGCTTACTTTGCCAATTACCCCTTACTCTCACAAATAGAAACTACTAGTATTAAAAGAGACAAAATTATGGTGAGAGTAATTTTGGATATTTTCTGTCAATCTGCCATTCTTTGCAGGTGTCCAGTTTCTTAACTATTTGTTATCTACTGACCCTTCACTTCAGGATACACACTATGGCTGGCCTAAGGGCTTGTTAGCTGGTCTCAAAGGTCTAGGAAACTGATCCCTGCTTCAGTTCCACAATACTGGGTTCAGGAATGTTCTCAGAGATGCCTGAGAGAGATGCCTTAGAGAACCAAACTGTTCTCTAAGACCCGGCAATAGTACTGTCATTATATAACCCTTAGACACATGAGATATCTCTGCCCAAGGAGTGGCTCTAGGCAGATTCACACGTTTTTATGAGCCCAGATAGGCTGAACCAAGAGAGACTAACTTTCTATAGAGTCTTCTAACTCATTTAGGAGTTTTCAGTAATAATGCACACTTCTGGTGAAGATGTTGAAGTCAGTATGCACTTCTGTCTGAATTGGAAAATTTGTTCACTTCTCTGACTGAGCTTACTTTATGCTGTGCCCTTTGGATAAATAACCTTGATGTTATTTATTCAAATGACATCATGATAGGTCTTGCTATCAATCTGTACCTAGTATTGACATTTGTAAATATAATGGCCATTCAGTTTCTAGATAACCGTAACATTTACTTTACAACTTTGTATTGCATTTATACTCATTCATGTTTTTTTTTTGCATTTGCTTTGAACTTTGTCCTTTTGATAATCATATGTATTATGCCTCATATAGAAATGCCAGGATGTGTGTGTGTGCATATATATCCACAAACATATGTATGCATACATACATATATACAAAAACCAAAATTAACAATTTATAAACTGTCATCTGCCCATGAAACCTTGAAGAAGGTAAGCTTTTCAGCCTTTCAATGTCCCTGACAGGACACCTATCAAGTATGTCTTTCTAGGCTGCTGAACAAGAAGAGATGAACACATGAGGAGGATGTGTTTATTTACTTACTCAACAAATGTCCTAGGGGTTAGAGATATGGAGAAGAACAAGACAATGTTTCTGCCTTCATGATATTTATATTAAATTAGGGGAGTCAGACTACCAACAAATACAAATGTTTTTAAAAATCTAAAGTAATAGGCTGGGCATGGTGGCTCACGCCTGTAATTCCAATACTTTGGGAGGCCAAGGTGGGCGGATCACGAGGTCAAGAGATCGAGACCATCCTGGCCAACATGGTGAAACCCCGTCTCTACTAAAAATGCAAAAATTAGCTGGGCATGGTGGCGCACGCCTGTAGTCCCAGCTACTTGGGAGTCTGAGGCAGGAGAATTGCTTGAACCCGGGAGGCGGAGGTTGCAGTGAGCTGAGATCTCACCACTGCACTCCAGCCTGGCACCTGGTGATGGAGCAAGACTCTGTCAAAAAAAAAAAAAAAAAAAAAAAAACAACAAAAGTAATAATAACTGTTAAGACAAAAAAATAAAGGTGATAGAAGGTAATAGAGGGAGGAAAGGCAAATTAAAACTATGATGAGATACCACTTCATGCTCACTAAAATTACTATAGTAAACATAAACAAGTGTTGGTGAGGATGCAGAAAATCAAGAATCCTTTTATATTGTGAAATTTACATTTTCTGGTGGAAATGTATAATGGCATAGCCAGTTGAAAAACAATTTGTCAGTTTCTCAGAAAGCAAAACACAAAGCTACCATATGACCCAGAAATTCTACTTGTAGCTGTCTAAGGATGTAAGAACATAACCAGACAAATATACACAAATGTCCACAGCAACTTTTAAAATAATAAAGACTGGAAACATCCTAAATGCCTATCAATGAGTAAATGGATTTTTTTTAAAAATGTATATCTAGGCCAGAGGTGGTGGCTTGTGCCTGTAATCTCAGCAGTTTGGGAGGCCAGGGTGGGTGGATGACTTGAGGCCAGGAGCTCAAGACTAGCCTGGCCAACATAGCAAAACCCCATCTCTACGAAAAATCCAAAAATTAGCCAGGCATGATTGCACATGCCCTATAATATGAGCTACTTGGGTACTGAGGCATGAGAATCACTTGAACCAGGAAGACAGAGGTTGCAGTGAGCTGAGGTAACGCCACTGCACTCCAGCCTGGGTGACAGACCAAGACTCCTGTCTCAAAAAGAAAAAAAGAAAAGAAAAAGAAAAAATCTACTGACACATGCTATGTCATGGATGAGCCTCAAAAACAAGCTAAATAAAAGAATCCAGATACAAATCTGTATTATATGATTCTATATATATGAAATGTCCAGAAAAATCTGTAGAGACAGAAAGTAGATTAATGGTTTTCTGGGGCTTAGGGTTAAGATGGGAATTAATATCAATGGGCATAGAGATCTTATTAAAGTGACAAAAATGTTCCAAAACTGATCTATGTGATTACTGCAACACTGAATAAAATTACTAAAAATCATTGGATTTTGCACTTTATGATGTATAAAATACAGCTCACTAAGGCTGTTTTTGTTGTTGTTGTTTGTTTGTTTGTTTTGAGACAGAGTTTTGCTCTTGTTGCCCAGGCTGGAGTGCAGTGGTGCAATCTCAGCTCACTGCAACCTCTGCCTCCCGGGTTCAAGAGATTCTCCTGCCTCAGCTTCCTGAGTAGCTATTACAGGCATGCACCATCATACCCAGCTAATTTTGTATTTTTGGTAGAGACAGGGTTTCTCCATGTTGGTCAGGCTAGTCTTGAACTCCTGACCTCAGGTAATCACCCACCTCTGCCTCCCAAAGTGCTGGGATTACAGGTGTGAGCCCCGGACCTGCCAATGATGTTTTTTTAAAAAGTGATAAAAGGGTGAGTGATTTCAAATAGGTTGGTTTAGGGAAGACCTCTCCAAGGAGCTGGTAGTTGAGCAGAGACCTGAGTAAATGAGGGCATGAACAATGCAGTGATTAGAGAAGAGTATGCAAGCAGAAGGTAAAGTAAACATATAAGTTCTCAGGAAACTTAACAATTTAGCAGTAACAGAAGGCCAATGCGACTAGAGTAGAATGAACAAGGGGAATGGTGGTGGTAGATAAGGTTGGAGTTGTAGGCAGGTGTTGTAGGTCATGATAAGTTTAGGTTTCATTTTGAGCATGAAAGGAGGTCACTGAAATGATTTTAATCAATTTACTTAAAAGAAAAGAACAACTCGCTGGCTGCTTCGTAGAAAATCAATAGTATTGAGCAAAAACAGGGATATTAGTTAGGAGACCTTGGAGGTAGATTAGGCTAAAAGTTGGTTTAGGCTTGGATCAGTGGTGGTAATGGAGGTGGTAATGATACAGGAGCTAGATGAAATCATTTAGGCTGATAGTGAGGGCAACAGTCCTTGGCAAGGTTTCCCTTTTTAACTAAAAGCAGCCCGCAAATCATTTCTTTTCTAACAAAGAGCAGTCTCAAAAATTTGCACAGGTGAATGCTGGCCACTGTGCCAATAGAAAAGCGCTACCCAAGGGCCAGCACGTTCATCATGAAGACCCCATCTTCCCTTTTCTTTGTCACCACACGCACAGTAAAGAATCAGGCAACACAGCAATGGCCAGGTACAAAAACCATTTGCATAATAAAAGATTATGGGGGCATGGCCAGCTCCTTCAAGTGCTATGCAAATGGCACACCTGGTCCAACCAATCTTTCGTGCCCTGTGTAAATCAGACACTGCCTCCTCAAGCTCATCTATAAACCCTCCTGCATTTCACTATGGAAGTGGCAACCCATTTTCCCCAGGACCATTCCTTGCACAGAGAGCTCTTCTTTCTTTTGCCTCTTAAACCTTCACTTTTAACCTAACTCTTTTTGTGTCCATGTCCTTGACTTCTTTGGCATGAGGCAGTGAACCTCAGGTATTACCTTAGACAAACAATGCTGCTTCAGTAAGAAGAGATCAAATTTTGGAGATATTGGAAGGTAGAATAGATAGAACTTGCTGATATATAGAAAATAAGGTATGAGTGAAAAAGAGGAATTTAGAAAGTTTCCTAAGTTTTTAGCTTGACCTACTGGGTGAATAGAGTTGCCATTTACCAAGATACCATTAACAGAGGAGCAGTTTTGGCATGGTAATCAAGAGTTTCTTTGACAGCTGCCACATTTGAAAAGTCTAGACCTCCAGACGGACACATGAATTACACAGTTGGATATATGAGTTCAGCGTCGAAAGGAAGAGATTTAATCTAGATAAATACATTTGAAAGCCATTAGCACCTAGATGGCATTTAAACCAAATGATCTGGATGATATCACTTGGGGACAGAAGTGAGGAGAAGGAGAAGGATCATACAAATGTGTTTGAGGAAGTATTAATGAGGTAGAAGGAAAACCAAGAAGCAGGATTCCTTGGAGGGCAAATGAAGAAAGTGTTTTAACACAAGAGAGTGATCAAGGTCACTGCTGACCTTGACAAGTAGTCTCAGTGGGGTAACAGAAATATCTTTATTAGCATAGACACCAGAAAGAATGGGAGATGAAAAAGTAGAGGCAGCAACCACAAATAACAAAATTTTGCTATAAAGAGGAGTGGTAGCTGGGGGAAAGGATGTGGGTTCAAGGGAAAGTTTTTTCTTTCTTTCTTTCTTTTTTTAATGATGGGAGGCATTTTGAACTGGAAAGAAACCAACTGGGACTTGGGTGTGATTTGAAGAAGACAAGATGGCCTGTACCATAGGCTGGGAGTTAAACGCCACCTTTACTGATTATTGATATAGTACCCTGTGGCTGGCTTATAGTACAGTTACACCTGTGTTGTGTGACAGGGAACATCGCCAATGGAAGGAAGGTAGTCTAAGATAGGAGCTTGATTTTGACTTGAGAGCTGTCCATAAGAGGGCAGCAGAGCTAGGAAATTAGAAGCAGCAACAATAACAACAAAGAAAAACTCTGCAAGGTGATCCCTGCAGGGTAAAGACTTTTTAGCAAACTCTTTAAAGATATTAAGGAAAGGTCAGCGCTTCCTCCCCAGAGCCTCAGTGCTAAATTCTAGCTTAGAGACCCCAAAGCCTCCAGACTTTGGGATACAATTGGTAACATGGCAGACTCTGAGCCCTGCAGGGGAGGGAGCAACTACAAAGCTGATTGAGTGTAAAAGAATGGCTAGTACAAAGGGAAGATATAGCTATTATATTGAAGCATTAAAAATCAAACAAAAAGGTAGGCCAGGTGCAGTGGCTCATGCCAATAATCCCGGCTCTTTAGGAGGATGAGGTGAGAGGATCACTTGAGGCCATGAGTTTGAGAACAACCTGGGCAACATAGCAAGAACCTGTTTCTACAGATTTTTTTTTTTAAAGCTTATTGCAGTGCCACATACCTGTAGTCTCAACCACTTGGGAGTCTGAGGCAGGAGGATCACTTGAGCCCAGGAGTTCCAGGTTACCGTGAGCAATGATCATGCCACTGCTCTTCAGCTTGGGTGACAAAGTGAGACCCTGTCCCTCTCTAAAGAAAACAAGACAAAAAACAATAACAATAAAACAAACTAGTCTGGACCATTGTCATTATGAATAGACTAATTTTTTCAGAGTAATCACTGCCATCCACTATTATTCCATAAGAACCATTGATTCTGAATTCCAAATTTTACCAAAAAAGTCTAGTATAGGGCCAGGCGCGGTGGCTCACGCCTGTAATCCCAGCATTTTGGGAGGCCGAGGGCACAAGGTCAAGAGATTGAGACCATCCTGGTCAACAAGGTGAAACCCCATTTCTACTAAAAATACAAAAATTAGCTGGGCATGGTGGCACATGCCTGTAGTCTCGCCTACACGGGAGGCTGAGGCAGGAGAATTGCTTGAACCCCGGAGGTGGAGGTTACGGTGAGCCGAGATCGCGCCATTGCACTCCAGCCTGGGTAACAAGAGTGAAACTCTGTCTCAAAAAAAAAAAAAGTCTAGTATTGAAGGACTCAGTTTATGCTGGGAGAAAGGAAGACATTCATGTGAGATTGGACCTTTAATGTGAATACTCAGAGCAGGTAATAGGTACATAGTGCTTTACAGTTCACAAAATATTTTACATTTTTGGTCCTTTTTAGTTTTGATAATTGTTGAGACCCTTGAACAAGTATCATTGATATTATATTTTCATTTTTCTGATTTAAAAAGGCTTCGTGAAAGGTTATCTGACTTTTCCAACATCACACAGCAAAGGAATAGCTAAGATATTCCTTCAGGCTCGGGGGTTTTGTCTCCATTCCTTTGGATCTACAGATAGAGATGGGGAGAGAGAATGTGTAAAAAGGCATCACATTGAGGTTGCATATGAAAAGTCAGAGAGTAGTTAAGTTTGGTGGTAAACAGAAGATGAAAGGAGGTAGTGAGGACCTGTCTATTATCATTTTTTAAGAGATAGAGTCTTGCTCTGTTACCCAGGCTCCATGGAATGCAGTAGTTTGATCATAGCTCACTGCGTTCTTGAACTCCTAGGCTCAAGCAATCCTCTTGCCTCACACTCCTGAGTAGCTGGGACTACAGACACATACCACCACTCCCAGCTAATTAAATATTTTTTTTTTGTAGAAAAAAAGTCTTGCTGTGTTGCCCAGGCTGGTCTCAAATTCCTGGCCTCAAGTGTTGCTAGCACTCAGCCTCCTAAAGTATTGGGATTACAGACATGAGCCAGCATACCTGGCTTTATATTATTTTAAAACATTATTTATATAGAAGAATCAAATTTATTCCGTGCAACTTTGGAGAGTTGACTAGGACAGGAGATCACACTCAATATTAGAAATAGAGCTCTACAAAAAAGACATTGTTATGTTACATTCCTGAAATGTTGAAAAAATAGGGGCTAGATGAATATTTGACAAGGCTGTAGGGAGTAATATTTGACCTTATGACCCCTGCAATTTTTTTCAAGTTATTTTATCTGAAACATTGGGACTTGTTTGCAAAAACCTGAACATCAACAATTACAGTTCCCCAACACTCTAGTTCTACAGGAAGGAGGGTGGGATGTTACACTGTCCTTTCATGTTGCCATAATTATATGTCTATCCATGCATGTCCACTTCTGCTTGATGTCACTCAAGTGGGACCTGAGGAGGTGGGGTGCTAGGGCAGAAACGGTAGGGTCTGTGCCTGATCCCAGACAAAAGTGGAAGCAATTCACTGCTTCATCTGTCAGGGAAGGGTAACTCCTTTGTTTAGCAAACTGAGAAATCTTCAGGCTCAACACCAGTAGGAATTCAATTTGCAGCAAGATAGACCTCAGGGAACAGAGGCAATGATCTAGAGAGGGTAGGTGCAGTAGGGTTACACAGGAACTTTAGAGAAAGAATGGTTTGTGGGTGGAAGCCTTGGCCAGAGGTGCACTCAGTAGTGAAGAAACAGTTTGTTCCAGAAGAGCAGTTTAAAGAGGGTTTAAACTGTTTTGTGTGGGCAATGGTTTATGAGGAAAGGGTTTGTGGGGAAGAAGCATGTACAGCTACTGATAGGCACAGAAGCACTTATTGAGAAATGTGGTTTGTAGGGGGATTGCTTTGCTGGGGCCCAGGAGCAGGTGGTTTGGTGCAGTGAAAGAGGTCAGAGGGGCAGAAAGAAGAGTCCTAGCTGTGGCCTTAAAGACACACACACACACACATTTTGTATATATGTATAATAAAGCAAGGAGGAACTACTTATCCTCTCTTTATTATATATACATATATATATATTTAGATGTAATCTAAGTCAAATTAAGGATAATTTGACTTAGATTACATCTAAATATGTATATATAATTATGCATTATATAATTATATATTGTATAATATATAATTATATAATATCTTTAATTTGACTTACATTATATATATATATAATAAAGCAAGGAGGATCCCCTTATCCTTAATTTGACTTGCATTTTATATATATAAAAAATAAAGCAAGGAGGAACCCCTTATCCTTAATTTGACTTGCATTATATATATATAAAATAAAGCAAGAAGGAACCCCTTATCCTCTCAGCCAAGATAAGAAATCACTATTACTAGTTTGGTGTGCTTACTATGGATTTTTTTTTTTTTTTTTTTTGAGACAGAGTTTCGCTCTGTCACAAGGCTGAAATGCAGTCGTGTGATTTCAGCTCACTGCAACCTTTACCTCCCGGGTTCAAGTGATTCTCCTTCCTCAGCTTCTTGAGTAGCTGGGATTACAGGTATGAGCTACCATGCCGGGCTAATTTTGTATTTTTCGTAGAGACTGGGTTTCACCATGTAGGCCAGGATGGTCTTGATCTCTTGATCTCATGATCTGCCTGCCCCGGTCTCTCACAGCATTGAGATTACAGACATGAGCCATTGCGCCCGGCCTACTATAGATTTTATACATTTTGGGAAATTTTCTAATGTCCATTTGTCCTGGACTTTTTACTTGGAATATATTTAAGTTTATAGAAAAGTAGAAAGGATCATGTAATAAACACTAATGTACCTCTCACCTAAACCATCAATAGTAAATAATTTGCTACATATATTTTTTTCTCAGGAGCCATTTGAAAGTAAATTGCTGCAGACATCCTATCAGTTCACTTTTGAATATACTAGCATGCACCTCTAAGAATAAGGACATTCTCTTACATAATAGCATTGCCATGCTTTTACCTATGAAGATCAACATTAATTCATAAGATCTGCATGTGTGTTACTTATCAGTAAGTCTTACTACGGATTCTAAATGCTTTTCCTTTTCTTATTTCTCTAGCCGTCATCTTTGAAGGTAAAACCTCAACTGCATATCTGGCCAGCCAGGCCAGGCCAAAGTACCTGTATACTGGGTGAGGGGATAAGAAAGACTCTCTCAAAGAGCACGGGAACCTGGGAGTCTGTCAGAGGTCATCTCTCAGGGAAGCCTAGGACTCTTCCTTCCTGCTGAGCTAATCTTAACTGCTGACCTCCATGCATTGCTCAGGGCTCCCTGCCTCCCTTCTTCCCTGTTTCCTTTCTTCTCTTTCCTCTCTCCTTCACCAAACCTTAATGGGAAACTCTTCTGTGCTAACTTCTGTGCCAGTGTATTAGTCCGTTTTCACACTGCTGATAAAGACATACCCGAGACTGGGAGGAAAAGGAGGTTTAATTTGACTTACAGTTCAACGTGGCTGGGGAGGCCTCAGAATCATGGCAGAGAGTGAAACGCATTTCTTACTTGGCGGAGGCAAGAGAGAATGAGGAAGATGCAAAAGTGGAAACACCTGATAAAACCATCGGCTTTCGTGAGACTTATTAACTACCACCAGAACAGTATGGGAGAAACCGCCCCCATGATTCAAATTATCTCCTACCTAGTCCCTCCTACAACATATGGGAATGATTGGAGTGCAATTCAAGATGAGATTTGGGTGGTGACACAGAGCCAAACCATATCAGCCAGTATCTGCCATCCCAAGTGAACTTAGTCTGTGATCTCAAAAAAGTTCAGAAAAGGCAGAGTTTCTACTTGGCGAATCATTCCTTTCTTTGGCTCTGTGACCCACCCTTTAGGAGCATTGTGCAGATGCGACTGGCTTGTCCACCTGGTGGCCCTGCCGGGGTATATGGGCTTCGCATGGAAAAAGCCTCTGCTCCTTGGATCACTAATATTACCTCGATCATCATCACTACCTGACCAGAGCACTAGACGCAGTTCCATGAAGAGAAAGCCCTTTCATCCTAAAATTTTAACTCAGTTGCTCCTCCCATAAGGTGATTCTTGGTGTAGGGGAAATATCTATTTGCAGATTGAGGGGCACTTGTGTCTACTTTCTTGACTTAGGTGATTTTTGTTTTGTTTTTCGTTGTGGTTGTTGGCTGTCCTTTCAAGATTGTTTCTAGGCTTCAAATGTAAAAATGAATGTCTGTGAACTAATTATATTTTATTTCATTTTATTTTTATTTTTTTGAGATGAAGTCTCATTCTTTTGCCAGGCTGGAGTGCAGTGGCAACTGCAACCCCCACCTCCTGGGTTCAAGCAATTCTCCTGTCTTAGCCTCCTGAGTAGCTGGGACTACAGGAGCACAACACCAGTCCCAGCTAATTTTTGTATTTTTAGTAGAGACAGGGTTTCACCATGTTGACCAGTTTGGTCTTGATTTCTTCACCTCGTGATCTGAACACCTCGGCCTCCCAAAGTGCTGGGATGAGCCACAGCATCCGGCAGCTAATTTTATTTTATTTATTTATTTAATTTTTTTGAGACAGAGTTTCGCTCTTGTTGCCCAGGCTGCAGTGCAATGGCATGATCTCGGCTCACTCAGCCTCAGCCTCCGCCTCTGGGATTCAAATGATTCTCCTGCTTCAGCCTTCCAAGTAGCCTACCACCATGCCTGGCTAATTTTTTTGCATTTTTAGTAGAGATGGGGTTTCACTATGTTGGCTAGGCTGGTCTCAAACTCTTGACCTTGTGATCTGCCTGCCTTGGCCTCTCCAACTGCTGGGATTACAGGCGTGAGCCACCACGTCTGGCCTGTGAGCTAATTTAAACATGTCAGAAATCTTACTGGAAACCACACATTTACTCTGAATTAGGCTACAACATGCTAACTAAAACTAAGTTTGTTTGAACTATTCAATCCATTGTGGTCATTTCATTCTTATTACAAACTCTTTTTTTGGCTAAGTTTATTTATTCATTTTTATTAATACAAATGGGAAAATAAAGTGGTGATTCATAGGTGTAAATATTAAAGGGCAAAATTTCTTCAACACTTCACATTATTGGTACCACCTGAGAATTAAATCAGGTCAAATCAGCATTTGGTAAGTAGTAGTCACCATTTGTAGAATTAAACCATCCAAACTCCTAATCTATCAACTAAGGCTAAGGACTCACAGACTTCAGCTTTGGGGACCAAAATGCAGGCTTCAGGAAGCATAATGATGTTAGCTTCCATACAATGATGGCATAATCAATCAAATTGTATCCTGCCTCTTTTCTCTCACCTAAATTTGATTTGTGTTATTATTTATTGTAGACAGTTTTGCAAGCTGACTTTAATCCTATCTTGGAACGAGGTGGCCTATAAAGGAATACGAATCAACAAGCATGCTAATATATTTTAAGAAGGAGATAGGAGAGTTTGGAAATTTGAAAGAGAAATTCTAAATTTTGAGAATTGCTGTCTATTAAGCCATCGTTGTCCAGGAGTAAGACACTAGTTCACTTCTTAATCTCAAGTCAGAGATGTTTTCCCAAACCTCATCCTGGCCCGAAGGAACTGTGACACTGATTACCACTGATGCTTACCAAGCAATCATCTCTTTAAGGTTTGGTCTCCCACTTGAGTCAGGGAGAGAATGTATGGGGCAGGTTTATTTTCACTGCACATCTTTTTCAATGTAGATCTTCTTCATAGTTTTAATTGGGGAATGGTTGGTGTGAGTCAGTCGCATGAAACAAAAACTCACTGGGAGTAGTGGCTCACGTCTGTAATCCCAGCACTCTGGGAGGCCAAGGCAGGTGGATCACCTGAGGTCAGGAGTTCAAGATCGCCCTCACCAAAATGGTAAAACCCTATCTCTACTAAAAATACGAAAATTAGCTGGGTGTGAGAATAGGATCCAATGTATCTCGGGTAATTGTGTGGGCTTCACCTCCTAAAACCCTTTCTGGGTGGCCATCTGGCCTTTTTGGATATGTTTGTTATCTCCTCTCAGTCTAAGCAAGAGAAATTGTTGTAACTTAAATGCATTTGGAGCACCAAGTTCACGGTCCCCCAGATACATTTGTTAAGTTACAACTATTTCTTAACAAATATTTATAGGGACTCTGGGGGCTGGGAATTAAAAAAGGGTCGAATAGTATGGGCAGCCCCATCTCTAGTTCTCTACAAAAAATGAAAAAATTAGCTGAGTGTGGTGGCGACCACCTGTCGTCCCAGCTACTTGGGAAGGAATTTTTAAAAAATCATTTTAAAAAAGGACCCATGACGATTAAAAGTTTAGAAGCTGCCGTTGAGCTAGTGTATCTTCTGACTTTAAAGGTTTTTGTCATTTGGATGGAATGCAGTTCCCACTAAAACTTATGTGGCCACTATCTCAAGTTTAAACATCACAAAGTGACAACTGTTTGAAAGTCTGGGCTCCCCTTCTTCTGCCTCCTCCTCAGCTCTGAGTATTTCCACTTCCTTCTACTCATGGCAGTATCTGGCCACTGCGCAGTCTCAGACCTGAAAGGGCTCAGGAAGGGGCCAGTGTGTGGGGTGAGGCTGACTTCCCGGCTGAGCACAGGGCCACTGAACACTTCCCTATATAAGGCTCACTCTTCCTCAACACTGCAAGTGTTTTGCAGATCCTCTCTCCAAACAAAAGAGGAAGTCAGAGGTGAACTACTGGTTTTATTGGAAAAGGAGTCCCCTCCCAGACCTCAAGGGCAGGTTCTTCAATCTTGGGCAGGAAAGAATTCAGGATAGGTCACAGGGAACAGTATAGTTAAAACAGTGTGTTAGAAACTACTCTAGTACAGAATAGGGCATCCTCAGAAAGCAAGAGGAGGAATGCCTCTACCTTAAATGTAATGTTTGCTTATATAGGACATTAAGGTTAAGAATAGTATACTTTATTATAAAGGCTTGTGATCAAGTTGTGACAGGCTATTAGTATTGTTATTCTCTGGTGTAACTATTGATTTCAGCAAGAATTTATGAGTATAGTATTATCTTTAAAGTGAAGCCCATTTTTATTTATTTATTATTATTATGTTTTGAGACAGAGTCTTGCTCTGACACCAGGCACCAGGCTGGAGTGCAGTGGCTCGACCTCGGCTCACTGCAACCTCCACCTCCTGGGTTCAAGCAATTCTCCTGCCTCGGCCTCCTGAGTAGCTGGGACTACAGGTGTGCGCCACCACGCCTAGCTAATTTTTGTATTTTTAGTAGAGACAGGGTTTCACCATGTTGGCCAGGATGGTCTCGATCTCTTGACCTCGTTATCTGCCCGCCTTGGCCTCCCAAAGTGCTGGTATTACATTCGTAAGCCACCACGCCTGGCCCATTTTTATTTTTATTTGTTTACTTCCTTACACCTTCACCACCACAAGAAACCTTCCCACCCACCCACCCACCCTTTTTTTTTTAACGACAGTGTTTCACTCTTGTTGCCCAGGCTGGAGTGCACTGGCATGAGCTTGGCTCACTTCAGCCTCAGCCTCCTGGACTCAATCCTCTTCGATCCTCCTGGATCCTCCCAGCTCAGTCTCCACGCCCAGCTAATTTTTATTTTTTATTTTCATAGAGACAGGGTTTCACCATGTTGACCATGGCTGATCTCAAACTCCTGAGATCAAGCAATCCACCTGCCTTGGCCTCCGGAATTGCTGGGATTACAAGTGTGAGCCCCCTTGCCATCCAAGAAATCCATTTTTAACCTAAGAATTCCTTTTTCCATTAACTCATTTCCTCAACCATAAACATCTTGTGATTAACAGTGCCCAATTTCCTGGGAAAGTAACCCAGCAGGTTTGGCTTCATCTAACCTTCATTCAAGATGAGTCACTCTGATTAGGACACCTCGGAACACTGGTACAAAAACCGAAAACAAAACAAAACTGCCTGAACTTACTCATTACCCTCTTCCTTACAAAGCCAACAGACTTCCTTTTTGTAATTTTCTTCCCCTTCAAGTTTCTTTTCCTTTCCCCTTCCTTCTTTTTTTCCATTCCTTTCTCCTTTCCTCTTTCCTGTCCTTTCCCCTTTCTGTTCTTGGTCTTGTCTTCTTTCCTTTCCTTTCCTTTCCTTTCTCCCTACCCTCCCTTTCCCTCCCTTTCCCTCCCTTCCCCTCCCCTCTCCTCCCCTCTCCTGATTTCCCTTCTTCTCCCCTGGCCTCCCCTCCTTTCCCTTCCCTTTTCCCTTCCTTTACCATTTCCCTTCCTTTTCCTTTCCTTTCTTTGCTTTTCCATTATGGAAATTTTATTTCAACAACAATCAACATTTTGCCCACCTTGCTTAATCTCTTCTCCTTATTTTGTTATTTTTACGTATTTGTTTATTGTTGGAGTATTTTAAAGTTAATTATGAGTTTATTTTTAATGGGTCTGTTTCCCCATGGTACAACTTGAGGCTGGGCAGAAGAAACCAAGTTTGATGAGTCCAGCGCCTCCCCCTGCCTCTCTGGCTCTCCATTGCTGCCTCACAGTTGGAATCAGGCGCAAAAGCTATTTCACAACCTGATATTTACTCTTATCATAAATATGTTGTTCTAGGCACTTTGCGAAGCACTGAGGACAAAAAGAGACATGGCATAGGAAACTCTCAGCCCAGTGTGACAGAAGATACGTAAAAGGGCAATCCTGACCGTTTGGCCTGATTGTTTCCATAGGTGGAAGAGTTTTATTTACCATACAGGCCTCCTTAAGTTTGCTTAGGAAATCTAGAGCCATATACTATTCACAAGGCCACAGAATAAACTTCTTTCCAGAAGTTTTCTTAAGAAATCTCACACTGACTTTCAAAAGCTGACTTTTATTTGCTATTATGAGTTTAGAAAAACCAACCTCTTTGCTTCAGAATGGAATTGCAAAAAAAAAGAAAAGAAAAGAAAAGAAAAGAAAAACCAAGCTCAAGAATCTCTTTCCACTAGATTTTACCCACAGCACCTATACATTTGGGTGAATTTCTTTCTTCTCAGGGTTCCAATATTTTCTTAAAGTTCCTTACCTGCCAAGAAGGTAAGAAGCCAAGAACTAAGAAGTGACCTTCCTCACCTCCTGCAAGGTTGGGACCCTGTAAGCCAGATCCCAGGTGGGTTTTCCTGAGAGGATTTTGTAGGCATTGGCTCATCAAAGCTGATTAAATGAGCACCATTCTCAAAAATGACATTCTGACCCATACCTTGGTTGTGTAACTATATTTTTTTCGGTTATGTCCTGGTAAAAATGAGAAAAGATTCTTGCTGAACCTGTTGAGATAACTACACTACCACAAAAAGTAAGAAGGGTGATAAGAGTTTCTGAATTCTAGGTTGGAGTATATGAGTCAGTAAGAATCAGGTATCATTTTTAAATGTTTATTTTTGATGAATATTTTAATTTACAACAGCAGAATCTACTAACTTATGAATTAGAGAGATTTTAAGAAGAGAGAAAAAAAGCTTCTTTATATGTTCAGAATAGAACGTTAAAACAGCATCAACATTCAAGTAGAACTTTAAAACAATATTCCGAACAAATAACTGTTTCTTTATCAGTTCATTCAGTTATACACAATTAATTCTTATTCTGTTGAAACTTGAGTTAGCTGTCATGAAGTGTTTTTTTTTTTTTTTTTTTTTTTTAACTAAAAAGAGTTTTGGAAATCTGGAGTCAGTCCACAGGTTTGATCTAATAAAAAAATTTTTTTTTTTTTTAATCTGGAGACTGGCTCTTTTGCCCAGGCTGGAGTGCAGTGGTGCAATCTTGGCTCACTGCAACTCCACCTCCCAAGTTCAATTCTCCTGCCTTAGCCTCCCAAGTAGCTGGGATTACAGGCACACACCACCACACCCACCTAATTTTTATATTTTTAGTAGAAACAGGGCCTTTCCATGTTGCCTAGGCTGGTCTCAAACTCCTGAGCTCAAGCGATCCACCTGCCTCAGCCTCCCAAAGTGCTGGGATTACAGGCATGAGCCACTGCACCTGGCCTGAGGATGATTTTTATTGAGAATGCAACCCAGAATATCAGAGAGCTGGCGTCTTTTCTAGCAAAGGTATAGGCTATGAAAAAACAAGGAACTTCTTGGCAGGAGTGATTCATAGGTTAGATGTGATTTTGGGGAGCTCCTTTTGTAGACTGTTGGTTCTGGAAGTTTCTGTTGCACCAGAGTGGTTGTGGTTTAACGATTCGTATGTTATTAGCAAAACTCTTTCAAGATTACAGAAGCTGCCCAAATCACTCGGTTAGAAAGAACAAGACATAATGTGATAACTCCCCCAGAGAGTAATCCATGGACTGAACCCATGGCTATGCAGGGCCTGAACAGGTAGAAATCTAGATTAGAGGAACTACAATGATTAGAGAAGGGAAACAAGGATCGTAAGAATAAAGGAGCAGGCAGAGTTAGGAAGGGTTAGGTTCTGTGGATTGTGAGCGGGTTTGTGTAGTTCATTTTACAAATGTGAATTGTGATCGTGATTCTTTTTTTTTTTTGAGATGAAATCTCTCTCTGTTGCCCAGGCTGAAGTGCAATGGCACGCTCTCAACTCACTGCAGCCTCCGCCTCCCAGGTTCAAGCAATTCTCCTGCCTCAGCCTCCCAAGTAGCTGGGATTACAGGTGCGTGCAACAATGCCCAGCTAAATTTTTTTTGTATTTTTAAATAGAGATAGGGTTTCACCCATGTTGGTCAGGCTGGTCTCGAACCCCTGACCTCATGATCCACCCACCTCAGCCTCTCAAAGTGCTGTGATTACAGGTGTAAGCCACCACGCCCAGCTGTGATTCTTAATAATGACTAAAAATACCCATCTCATATATTCAAGATTGTTTTTGGCATCACTGGCAAACAAATTGTTCTCTAGGTCCATGAGGAAATGACTTCAACTGGAACACATTATCAGGGTCTAGGTAGGTGCTAAAAAAGAAAAAAACAATGGGTGGAAGTCAGCAGATCAGGGCCTCATTCCTATTCTGCTACCTGCTACCTATGTGGCTGCAGGCAAGTCACTTAACGTCTTGAGGCCTCAGTTTTATTGTAAAACCAAAGAAGTGGTTTGAGACCTTCTTATTTGGTGGAGAAGTTATGAGGATCACATGAGGTTACTTATGTGAAAATGAACTCAAATGTAGAGACATTTGTTGAGGTCCCCGAAAAGCCCAAACAGCACTTTTTTATGAATTAGAAGAAAGGCTCTTCCTCCTGGTAAAGTCAATTCAGTGCTAGTTTGTACAGTTTGTTTAGCAGAGTATAGGTTAGCTTTCCATTTCTATTTACCCCATTTGCTGGCTACCCTTAAGCAAAGCATCATCATCAGAAATGTTTCTGTAAGAAGAATTATGCTACGTGATATAGTAAGAAAGCCTTTACTAGGAAGATGTTTGATAGATTAGGTCCTTTTGTGTTTGGTGAGTAGACTGACACCACGATCTGTGCACAATTGAGCATTCCGGGATCCTGATGGAAGACCATGTTTAGACATTGGGTCATGTCAAATACCATGGCAATTTCTGAAAAAATGCCCCCTCTCCCACCACAGACTTTGTTTATCTTGTGGGCATGTGAACGACAAAAACCATAGGAAAAAAGGTAATGGCTTCTTTGGGACCCACAACAGAGATTAATTCCTTTTTATAAAAGCAATGTTCAGCATTCTTTCCCTTCTGCTGTTCCCATGTCTTGCATCCCAAGAGGGACCTCATTCCTGGAGAGCTTCCATCCCACAGCTGAGCTGGATTCTTATATCCGGTCAACTGTCACCAGGCAGTAGCAGCTGCAATTGCAGAATTAAGGAAAAATTCATGTGTGCACAGTGTAGTGAGACCCCCAACGATTACTGATTCTTGCAAACCACTGGTTCTCAACCACATCACCAGATCCAACCTTTCATAGCAAATACGTTATTTCCCTTTTGCTATCCTGAATTACACTTCAGGATAACATAACGCATTTACACACATAAACCCAGGGAATCTATTCCTAGTCTGAGCCCTCAAACTATTGCTCTAACAAATACTTCTTTCACTCCTACATTATCAGTTTTTCCTCTCTACTGTGTCTTTACTATCAACAAACAAGCTATTCTTTTCCCCATCTTAAAAACAAACAAAACCAAGTTTTAAAAAATCCTCTCGACACTGTCATCCAGTCTCATGACTTTAGATACATAACCATCTGCTGATGTGTCTCAAATTTGTATTTCCAGACTAGACTCTTCTGAACTCCAGATTCCTATAACCACTATGTCCAACTATCACTTGACATCTCTCAACTTGTAGTCTTTGTGGGTTTTGTTTGTTTGTTTTGAGACAGAGTTTTGCTCTTCTTGCCCAGGCTGGAGTGCAATGGTGAGGTCTTAGCTTATATCAAGAGATTCTCCTGTCTCAGGCTCCCAAGTAGCTGGAATTACAGGTGCCCACCATGCCTGGCTAATTTTTGTATTTTTAGTAGAGATGGGGTTTCACCATGTTGGCCAGGCTGGTCTCGAACTCATGACCTCAAGTGATCTGCCTGCCTTGGCCTCCCAAAGTGCTGAGATTATAGGCATGAGCCACCATGCCGGGCCAACTTGTGGTTTTAATAGACAAGATGAACTTAATATCAACATGGGATTGAGTTGGGTGGAGGAAAAGATACACACCAAAATGTAAATAACAGTAGGATGAGGGTCTTATGTGTATATTTGTGTTTCTCTATACTATTATGTAAAACTTCTATAATGAACATTAACACTTTGAAAAACTTTTTATTTTGAAATAATTTTAGATTCACAGGAAGTTGCAAAGATAGTACAGAGATTTCCCATGTACCCGTCAGCAGTTTTCCCCAGTGATTATATCTTACTTAAAGAGTACAACAGTATGAAAACTAGGAAATAAATATTAGTGTGATGTGTGTGTGTGTGTGTCTGTGTGTGTGTGTGTGTACTTACAAGTCATTTTATTATGTATTTATTCCTGTAACCACCATTGCAATCAAGATACAGAACTATTCCATCACCACAAAGATCTACCTGGTGATACCTCTTTGTAGTCACACATATATCCCTATCCCAATGATCCTTGCCCCTGCAACTATGAATCTGTTCTCCATGTTATGTAAACGGAATCATACAGTACATGGCTACTTGATGATACATATATTTTTTACTTAGCATAATGCCCTCAAGATGCATCTAATTTACCGTGTGTATCAATATTTCATTCCTGTTTACTGCTGAGTTGTATTCCATGGTACATGAACCACGGTTTGCTTAATGCATCACGCATGGAAGAACATTGGGATGGTTTCCAGATTTTGAATATTATGAATAATATTGAAGAGACCAGCTCCCAATATATCAACATAGATTCAAGATCTCTCAAAGTGATCGAGTGGTCAGTGAAAAAGAAAGAGAGACAAGAAAACATTTTTCCTTAAAGCTGGGCCCAGGGCAGATACCGCATAATACTGCTCTGTGGATGTCTGACATTCCCCTGAAAATCTGTTTTTTATTAGTCTCTTTCAGAGTGAGTTTACACAAAGTTTCAGTGATAATTATACAAAAAGAATATATTTGCAAAAACTAATGCACAAAAATCACAACGTGGTGTTATAAAAGCAGAACAATGTAAAGATAACTTTCTGTGTGTCAGCATAGAAATCGTACACCTTAGCAAGAATAGAGGTTAAACATAAACTTATGATTATCAGCAAGAACATATTGGGCTCACAGCTGCAGGGGGAACAGGATTTGACACAGGACAAGCAGCCTGACCACAAAAACTGCAGGAGGAGAGGGGCCTCCAAGCAGGCCTGGAGGAGCAGTGGGAGAAGAAAGACTTTTACATCCTTATCTCAATCAACCACAGAGGTTTTTCCTCAAGACAGATGCCCCTTATGTGTCCATTTATAGGCTCTCCATAAGGGTTGCATTCCCTTTCCAAGGCCATATCAATATGCCTTTCCTGGGAAAGGAATCCGGGTAATAATCCTCTCAATTACACGGCCGTTTATAGGCTCTCTGCAACGGGAAGCCCATTATGTGCTGTCATCTCTCTCTGGCAGTCAAGCTATGTGGTTAGTCCCTTTCACAGAGTTCCTGCTTTAAGAACAGCTCAGCAGAGCCAAAGTTACAAATGACATCTCAACTTTTCATGTTATTCTTCATTTTCTCACATATAATCAATACAGTAAGTAACAAGCGTCACAAAGCAAATAACTCATTTTGGGGAAACCAAATTCTTGGAAAATTTACAAGTTAAAAATCAACAACAATTTCTTCTTGTTATTTCAGATAGCTGGGGTTTTGCCAATTCTTCCAGAAGCTTGGGGTTGCTCAGTCACCACAGAGGGGTCCACAGTATTCCTAGCGGAATAAAACTGCTATTTTATTTCTGTACAGGTTTTTATGTGAACATATGTTTTCACTCCTCTGGATTAAATCCCAAGAACTGCAATTGCTGGGTTGTATAGTAAGCATATAGAGTTAGACAGAAGGAGAAAGTTACAGTGTTCAGTAGCACAGGAGGATGACCGTACTTATCAATAATTTATTGTATATTTCAAAACAGTTAGAAGATTTGGAAAGTTCTCAACATGAAGACATGATAAATGCTTGAGGTAATAGATATCCCAGTTACTCTGATTTGGTCATTGAACATTGTATGAATGTATCAAAACCTCATAAATATGTACAACTATTACATATCAATAAAAAACGGAATCTGACAAACTATTTTCCAGAGTGGCCATCACATTTTATATTTCCACAATCAATGTATGCAAGATGCGGTTTCTCTGCATCCTTGCCAGCCGTTGGTATTTTTGCTGTTTTTTCTAGCCGTTCTGATAGATACACAGTGATACCTCATCCCTCCAGCTCTCTGAAGTTCTCTCTGCAGTTCTGTCCTCTCTGGTACCGTGCTCTGTGAACTCTAGTTGCTTTGGCTTCCTTGGACCCCCAATTTTATCTCCTCAGCTCAGGAAGACTGGCAGACTCTCCCCGGGTCTCCCTCTCTGTGCCACAGCCTGAAAACTCTTTCTAGGAAATAAGCTGGGAGAATTGTAAGGTTCAGTTTTAAACTCAATCTTTTCTACCTCTATCTCTTTACACCTATCTGTCCATCTATCTACCTATCTATCATTTATCCACCATCTATCTATTTATCTATCACACATTTGGTTAACTACAAGTCAAGGGTTTTAGTATCAGGACTACTATTACTTATCTGTAGCTTTTGGGACATTAACTTACTTGAGCTACTTCTTTACTTGTTAAATGAAGGGTCATCCTATATCAGCCTTCTCATAATTCCTTCTCTGAGATTCCAGGATACTGGTTGACTCTTCTAGGAGAAACAGTGAGCAGTGTGGGTAGCTACAGTCCTTAGTATGTGCTATTTCTAAACAGGAAAGTGATATTGATTGGGTGAGTAATGAGCATGCGTTGGTAATTGCTATGTAAGAGCAATAACAACAACAACTAATACATTTAGCCTTTCATATGCAGTACGTTATATAATATTTACCACAGCCCTGTGAAGTAAGTGCTACAATTATCCAAATTTATTCATTTATTATTTAAAAAATTTTTAGTATTATAAACCATTTTATGTCCAAGAACTATTCAAATTTAGAAGACAAGAAAACTGTAGTCTACTGTAGTCTGGAAAAAGAAAAAATACTGAAAATAAAACCTGCCCAGTCTAAAAGTTATACTTATACAGACTTAGGTTCTTTATATTTAATTAAAAGTTAATTTCAAATGGTTTCTAGTAGTAACAAAACACTCCAGTTATAAAGAAGCACGTGATGCATGGTTGTTGAATACATTACCCCTGTTGCCCCTAGACTGCTACTGGGCTAGCAGAGAATTCTTGATTTTCTTTTTACATTACAGATAGACCTCACCAGAATAAATGGGCAGAATTGACACCAAAGAGGGATAGCACAAGCAAATTGTGAAGGCGATATGCAATAAGTGCCTTGCACAAAGGGAGTGCTCAATACTGGTAGTTGCTGTTATTGTAATTTTTTTTCTTATTTTATTTTATTTTATTATTTTATTATTTATTATTTTTTATATTTTGTTATTGCTATTATTGCAAATTATACACATCAGCACTGTAAAAAGTCAGCCCAGTCGACTTTGTAGATCACAGAAGTGGCTCCTAGACCACCATTTGAAACTCCTGCCTGAAGGACTGAGGAAAAGATCTTCTTTTGTTTTTATTTATTTTTTTATACCACAGTTTATGAAAACATCTTAAAAGATCTTGTTTATGTCTACAGAGGATTTTTATAGTGCCTTAACAGTTTCCAAGGTGATTTTTAAAATATTATCTCATAATGTCAATTTCAGCTAAAGAAGTGAACCTTAGGATCAACATTGTAACCCTCTTGATTTTATTCACCCAGGCTATAGGGACTGATAATGATAGTGCTGCTTTGGATAGGCTCCTATCTAGGGCTAAGTGATCAGATTTGCAAAATCTGAATATTCTTATGGGAATGTGGTTATTGGCTGGGGGATGGAAAACTGGGAGTGGAGAGTGGACAACCGGATAAAAGTATAGGTAAAGACATGTGAAAACTCGTGATTGACGCAAATACTCTAAATCCTGTCATGATACACTTCTAAAGTGTGAAAAGCAAAATAATCATATTGGAGAGATGGCCAAATAAAGGCCAAAGATCTTGACTTTGCAGAAATTCTAGGAAAGAATTAAAGGAAGATTGGCAAATATAAGAAAAGACTAGATTTGAAATTCATGCACAAGGCCAGGCTGCATTAACCACAGGGTAGTGGGTGTAACTCAGGAGTGGAACAATTGTTCCAGGAAACAAGACGGTCTGCCGTTTCCCAGGCTGGAGACATTTCCTGTCTTGGGTGTCTGGATCCGTCTCAGTGCCCAAATAGCCTCACTTCAAAGTGTTTGTGGGAGCAGAAAGAAGAATTGGCTGAGTGTGTTTGTTCAGTGCTAGGCAGAGGAAGTGAAAGGGGGAGTGGGTTTAGGAAGTTAGTGTGTGTTTAAGAGCACGTGGACCACCAGGAAATAACCATTTTTCTTCAGACTAGCAGCCAGGGCACTTCTCACAAAGAGGGAAACCCTGGGAGGGAAGAACTTGGGGAATAAGAGGACACAAGAATCTTTGAAGCTGCTTAGGTATGTAGGTAAGTCACAGAGGTGCTGGGTGCTTCAAGGAACACTATGTAATTTCTCTCTTTTAAAATAGACTAATGTTTTGAAATATTTTCAACCTTACAAAAAATTGCAATAATAATTCAGGGAACTCATAAATATTCTTTATCCAGATATATTATTTTTTTTAAAATTCCCTTATTTATTTGTTTATTTAGAAATAGATTCTCACTCCAGTTGCCCAGGCTGGAGTGCAGCAGCCAGATCATGGCTCACTGCAGCCTCAACCTCCTAGGTTCAAACCATTCTCCCACCTCAGCCTGCTGGGTAGCTGGGACTCCAGATGCACTCCACCATGCTGGGCTAATTTTTTTTGTATTTTTTGTAAAGACAAGGTTTCAACCATGTTGCCCAGGCTGGTCTCAAACTCCAGGACACAAGTGTTCCAT
Source organism: Cacajao melanocephalus (assembly GCA_963573385.1). Taxonomy (NCBI): domain Eukaryota; kingdom Metazoa; phylum Chordata; class Mammalia; order Primates; family Pitheciidae; genus Cacajao; species Cacajao melanocephalus. Next base: position 51,912 of record CAUYLG010044548.1, on the reverse strand, counting down.
CTGCCTCCTCAACTTCCCAAAGTACTGAAATTACAGGTGGTGAGCCACCTCACCCAGCCTCCCTTATTTATTATTTTATCATTTTCTTTCTCCCTCTATAAACACACACATGTATACACATACAAATATCTATATTCTGAAGCATTTGAGAGTACGTCGTATACATTGTGCTCTTTTGCTCCTTAATATTTCATTGCGCATCTCCTAAGAAGAAGGATATTTTCTTAATCAGGGTACGGTTTTACATTTAGTATATCAAACACATATATACAGTAGTTCCCCCTACCCAAAGTTTCAGTTACCCATGGTTAACTGTGGTCTGAAATATTAAATGGCAATTTCCAGAAATAAACAATTCATCATTTAAAGTTGCATGCTGTTCTGAGTAATGTGATGAAATCTTTCGCTGTCCCCTCTGATCTGCCTGGGATGTGAATCATCCCTTTGTCCAGTGTATCCATGTTGTAGATACACCCACCCATAGCTACTTAGTAGCTGTTATCAGATGCACTGTCATGGTATCTCAGTGTTTGTGCTCAAGTAGCCCTTATTTTTACCTAATAAGAGCCCCAAAGTGCAAGAGTTATGATGATGGCAATTCAGATATGTCAAAAAGAACCCGTAAAGTGCTTCCTTTAAGTGAAAGGGTGAAAGTTTCTCAACTTAATAAGGAAAGGGGAGAATAAAAAAACATATTGCAGTTGCTAAGATCGACTGTAAAAAAGAATCTTTAATCTGTAAAATGTTGAACAGTATATTGTTATAATTGTCCTGTTTTATTAGTTGTTGTTAATATCATACTGTGTCAAACTTATAAATTAAACTTATGTAAGTATGTATGTATAGAAGAAAACAGTGCATTTAGGGCTTTAGGCATTCCCTGGGGTCTTGGAACATATTTCCTGTGGATAAGGGGGACTGCTGTAATACTCTTATCTACTACAGAGACTACAGTGTTATCAATTGCCTCAATAATGTTCTTCATAGCAATTTTTTTTTTTTCTGGCAGATAATGTCTCTCTTTGATAAGGGGGTGAGACTGGCCTAGCAAAACAAAGATGCATGCTCAGCTCTCCTTAGGATCTTTATTTATTTATTTATTTAGACAGAGTCTTGCTCTGTCACCCAGGCTGGGGTGCAGTGGCACCATCTTAGCTCACTCTCCCTCTCCCAGGTTCAAGTAGTTCTCATGTCTCAGCCTCCCTAATGGCTGGGACTACACGTGTGTGCCACCATGCTGGCTAATATTTTTAATAGAGATGGGGTTTCGCCATGTTTGCCAGGCTGGTCTTGAACTCCTAACCTCAGGTGATCTACCTGCCTTGGTCTCTCAAAGTGCTGGGGTTACAGGCATGAGCCACCACACCTGGCATCCTTAGGATCTTTATGAGTAGGGGAACCTCCAGCAGGTTGTTTGAATTTCTTTGGTTTTATTCTTATTCTATTTCTTCCCCCATAGTACAAACCTAATCAGCAAGACTACCCAGGTGTTAAGGGATCTTTAGTAGTAGAAGGAACCTGGCTCGACAAGATATAACTTTAGCAGGGGCCTAAGATGTAAAATTGGACGTCTTCCTTCCAGCCTCAGCTTAGGAATGCGAGTGGACTGTGGTACTTTTTCTATTCCTTTTTATCTTTTGTGGGGAAGGTGGGTAGCAAGAAGAATAATAGATACTTGAATGAGCAAAAGTAAATTTGAGATAAAAATAAAGAGATGGTCTTCAGTGGTAAATGTAGTCCTATATTGAGAATAAGGCTTTCTACAAGAATTTCCCTAAAGGAAAGTGTGACAAGGTACGTGCTTGTCTTCTCCATCATTCTCTTGTTGTTTGGAACTAATTTCTGTTTAAGAATCAGTTGATGTCAGGGGCATGGTGGCTCAGACCTGTAATCCCAGCACTTTGGCCAAAATGGGATGAATAATTGACCCCAGGAGTTTGAGACCAGCCTGCAAAACTTGGCAAGATCTGTCTCAAAAAAAAAAAAAAAAAAAAAAAAATAGCTGGGCGTGGTAGTACGTGCCTTGGATCCCAGCTACGTGGGAGGCTTAGGCAGGAGGATCACATGACCCCAGGAGGTTGAGGCTTCAGTGGGCTCTGATGGTGCCACTGTACTCCAGCCTGGGTGACAAAGCAAGATCCTGTCTCAAAAGAAAAGAAAAGAAAAAAAAGAATCGATTGATGTCAACTTTCCTCACTGATTTCCCATATGTAAAACTACCTCAGAACTGCTTCCCCTGGTCATCTTCCTACTCTTCAAGAGAAGGAGTATGAGGAAACGTCCACATTTTATTACATAGCAACAGGAAGTGTGGTGGGGAGGGACAAGAGAAATAGTAAAGGAAAGAGAAATCACTGAATTGAAGAGGATACAGTAATGTGGAGAAGAGAGAGGGGACCCCAAATACAGTGCTGTAGGGCTTAGGGAGACTAGTCTCTACTAGAGCCAATTTTGATCTCAAAGTCGTGTTCTTCCATTTCCTGCTTCCTCTCCAGGCAAAATGAAGTTGAATCTGGTCCAGATCTTTTTCATGTTGCTGCTGCTGCTGCTGGGCCTGGGGATGGGCCTGGGGCTGGGGCTTCATATGGCTGCAGCAGTCTTGGAGGAGAGCGGTCAGCCGCTCAATGAATTTTCGTCCAGTGACTCACAGGACAAAGCTGAGGCCACTGAGGCAGGAGAGGGCACCCAAACCACAGAAACCGTGGTGCTTAGCAACAAAGAAGTGGTGCAACCTGGCTGGCCAGAAGAGCCCATCCTCAATGAAGATGAGGTTGGAGAAAATGAGATGCTCAGAGCTGAGTCTCTCATTCAGAACAACAAAGACTATCTTAGGGTTGACCAGACAGATAGAGAATGCAATGATATGATGGCACACAAGATAAAGGAGCACAATCAGAGTTGCATAACCCAGCATGCATTCATCCATGAGAATCCAGACACGGTCAAAGCTGTCTGTAACAGTCCTGTCATTGCCTGTGAGCTTAAGGGGGGGAAATGTCACAAAAGCTCCCGACCTTTTGATTTGACATTCTGCGAGTTGTCCAAACCAGATCAGGTCACTCCTAACTGCAACTACGTAACTTCTGTTATAAAAAAGCACATTATTATAACCTGTAATGACAAGAAGCTCCAGTCACCAATTGGACAATGAAGCAACTCATCGTCTTTTTTCTCTTCCCCTTCTCCTCTTCCTCTTCCTTTTTTACTTTCTCTTTCTCATGTTGTTCTCCTGATCTTAGGTATTACGCAGATTAATTCTTCTTTGCCTTGTGGGTCACCCAACTTGCATTTTGTTCCTAGGATTAGAGATGGCAGAATAGAGTGATGATGCCAAGTTTCTCTAAGTTCTCCATCTCTCCTTTCCTATCCCTTACCCTGGAAAAAAAAAAAAAGAGCTGCTGTAGTCCCTACTGTAGTCCTGGCCATCAATTTATTCCCTGTTCTGAGATTGTCTCTGAATGCGGACTGGAAGAGTTTAGTGGATCCTTTACCCACGTTCTTCCCTGCTACCCACCCTGAGCCTCTATAGTAATCACAAGATTCTTGGGCTTTGCACAACTGCACTTCTCTATTGTGGATGCAGTCAAAGTGGTCACTTTTTTTTTTTTTCATTTGACCCTGTAGACTATCTCAGGAAAGCAATTTACAAAATACTCTACAGGCCCCTAGTGGCTGAAGCAGGAAAATGTAGCTTCCATGGCTGATAACAGGGTGACAAGGCATTGCGGGGACCTCACCTCCCAGGGGAAAAAAAAATTAACTCACTGCAGCTCAAATTCTGCCTCATTCACAAGACTTTCACCAAGTCTTCCAATTCCAGTGTAGCTTCCTCTCTACACTTCCAGGATCTATGCTGAACCCATACGACAGATCCCCAGTCCTTTATCTACAGCACCCAAATCCCTAAAGCTCTGAAAACTGAGCATTTTTTTTTCAAAGTGGCCCCAAAACTCATTTAGATATGACACCTAACCAGAATGACAATGTGAGGCTATTTATCTTCCTTATTTATGCTATGTGACCATTACATATTTGGCTGTGGAAATATCTGTGTTTGGTTATGAGTGGACCCTTCTAGGAGTGTGTTAGTAATACATGAAATAAACATACACACCTTAACGTACAATATTGCTTTTTAAAATCTGAAAAGGTTGGCCAAATGCATTGGCCCCAAAAGTTTCAAGTAAGAAATTGTGGAATCTATATATACTACTTAATTAGCCCTTAATCAATTTGAGTACACCCTATATGACCCTAGCTAGGGCACAAGCATCTTTGTGGAAGGATTTATAAGTTTTTTTTCTATATTCTTCATTGACACATTTATTAATCAATTACTATCTACTTATTGGCCAAGGGATGTCTCCTCTACTGTTTGCAAAACACTCAAATGTTGTCTTCAGAACACTCTGTACAAGTTTTTGGCCAGGTGTGGTGGCTTATGCCTATAATCCTAACACTTTGGGAGGCTGAGGTGGGAGGATCATGTGAGCCCAGGAGTTCAGGACCAGCCTGGGCAACATAGGAAGACCTCATTTCTACAAAAAATATAAAAATTAGCCGGGCATGGGGGCACATGCCTGTGATCCCAGCTATTTGGGAGGCTGAGGTGGGAGGATTTCTTGAGCCCCAGAGACTGAGGATGCAGTGAGCTATGATTGCACCACTGCACTCCAGCCTGCGTAACAGAGTGAGACCCTGTCTCAAAAAAAATTTTTTTTAAGTTGTTCTCAACTTTGGCTGCTTATTAACTTTACTGGCTGGGCGTGGTGGCTCATGCCTATAATCCGAACACCTTGGGAGGCCGAAGTAGGTGGATCACCTGCGGTCAGGAGTTCAAGACAGCCTGGCCAACATGGCAAAACCCCATCTCTACTAAAAATACAAAAATTAGTCTGGAATGGTGGTGCAAGCCTGCAGTCCCAGCTACTTGGGAGGCTGAGTCAGGAAAATCACTTGAACCTGGGAGGCGGAGGTTGCAGTGAGCTGAGATCAAGCCATTGTACTCCAGCCTGGGCAACAGAGCAAGACTCTGTCTCAAAATAAACAAATAACCAAGCAAACAACAACAACAAAACGTTACCTTGGGGAGTTTAAAATTTTTTTATTTAAAGAAAAAGTCTAGGGCCCTCTTCTAGCAATATTGGTTTAATTAGTCTGAGTCAGAGCCTAGACATCAGGTGGGCTCCAGGCATCTTGTGGCCTACATTACTATCCCTCCCATACTGGTTTTTCTGTGAATTAATGTTTCAAAACTGTTAACGAAGATGTTGAACTTCTCAGGTAATTAACTAATCTGATGTGGTGTGCTGTAGGAGAAAAGAACCAATTCTTGGGATAAACGAGAGAATATCTCAGCTCTGCCACTCAAAAAAAGCAGTTGTGACTATGGGAATTGCCCTCAGCTCTCAGAATCTGAGGTTTCTTATCAGTAAAATGAGAAATGATAATAGCTACTTTATAGGGTTGTTGTGAGGATTAAATAAGATTAAATGGCCCATGATGGGTTCAGTGAATGGCAGCTGCATTTGATGGTGATGTTGCATGGCTCACTGCCACGAAGAGCACATGGTATCTTGATGGAGTCCTGGAGGCAGCACTATAACACGAAGTGCAATACCATCAGCACAGGTTTGAGTTTCAGGTATGTTGGCAATATGTGGATATGTGGGATCTTATAGGACTTTTAAAATTTAATTCCTTGGATGGCCACAAAATTTATATTCTAGGGCCAGTAGAGTCCTTAGAGCTGAGCAAGCAGGGCCACTGCCCTAGGACTCCCCTGCACTTTGGAGTGCCTTCCACATAGGAAATTCCCCCACTACAGTATCTGGGACTGGCTGAAGCCAGCAGTGCCATGTGGATGGAGTGCTCTGAGCTTAGACTAGGACTGGTGTGGGCCTGGGTCCAATTTCTCCCCTTTGGAGCACTGTCTCCCCACTGCCATATGTGGGGTGAACTAGGTGCTGCAAAAGAGTTCTGAGACTTGGTTGGGCATGGTGGCTCATGCCTGTAATCCCAGCACTTTGGGAGGCTGAGGTAGGTGGATCACCTGAGGTCGGGAGTTTGAGACCAGGCTGACCAACAACCTTGTCTCTACTAAAAATGCAAAAAAAAAAAAAAAAATTATGATTCAGAAACTCTTGGTTTTAGGGGAAAACTAAGGGGAAGAGGAAAATCATGGTATTAGGCCTAAGCAACAGGGACAATGAGGGAAATGTGTCTCATGTTGAGGCATAATAGATAATAGTCCATTACCTATGGATATAGGATTTTAGGAGGTACTGGGATGCCCCAGTGTTTGAAAATGTCAGCTCTCCAGCACTAGCATGGGGTTAGTGTTTGGAATTATATCCTTATAAACTTATTGCATACCCCTATACACAGTGAGATAAAACTATTAATTTCAAAAAAGGGAATTTCAGCACATTTATAAGGTGACAACAAGAGAAGAAAAAAGCAAAATTGGCTTTATTTAATGAATGCTTTTGCATATGTTTGGCACTGCGCTATTTACTTGGTATCCAAGTCATTAAAACGAAACAAATATCCACAAATGAGATCCAGAGTGGATAATTGTGATAGGAAGAAGGAAGATGATGTGATTAGAACCAGCCCTGGGCACTGCTCTGGAAAGCTGATCTAGCTAAGGACCAAACATACAGCAAGCAAATGTATTAGAAGACTGGGGTTAAAATGTTGTATTTCTAAAGTTAAGAACAGTTGATACATATAGATCTCCCTTACCAGGGAGGTTCAGCCATCCTGCAGCTGCTGAGTGTTACCCGGCAAGAATTCACAGGTGCACCCTTCTCCAGAGCATAACCTCCAGTCTATGGGGGCCTCCTTGTTGACAATGCCTAAGAGTTTATGTCCTTCCTCAGGGGTAGCCCACAGCCAATGACTGGCTGATATGGACGTGTAAGAACTTAGACCTCTTGCCTCAATCTTTTGGCATCAGTCATGTTTTAGAGCTCCCCACGGGGTCGGGCTTGAGACTACCCTTTAGCTAAAAATCACTTTTTTTGTTTAGCTTTTTACATAAAAGTTTACTTCTAAGAGCACTGCCTCAATAAATCACTAACTCAAGAACATGTTCTAAGGAAGGAATAAGAAATTCATTTTTCTTGAAGGCCTCCAAGGAGCTGAAGGTCAGGGGCCCAGGTTGGAGATCACTTCAGGCAGGTAGGCAGGGTAGAGTCTAGAATGTCAGTGTAGCATAATGGTTAAGCACATGGAATCTGGAACTTCGAAGCTTGCCTTGAAATTGTAGTTCTAACATTTACTAGTTTATTTTAGGGAAGTAACCTTTCCATTTCCAGTTTGTTTGTAAGTGGGATTATACCCAGCAGAACTAACACAATGCCTTGTGCATTGTAGGTGTTCAATGTGTATATATCTAGTGGAGCTCACATTTCTTTTTTTTTTTTTTTCGCATAGCCTATTCTCATACATTGACTAATACACCTTTTTTTTCTTTTGAGATGGAGTCTCGCTCTGTTGCCCAGGCTGGAGTGCAGTGGCATGACCTCGGCTTACTACAACCTCTGCCTACCAGGTTCAAGTGATTCTCATGCCTCAGCCTCCCAAGTAGCTGAGATTATAGGTACCTGCCACCATGCCTGGCTAATTTTTGCATATCTCCAAGTACATTCATAAGAAAGTGTGCTTGGGAGGTACATTTTGTGTCTTCTTAAATATCTAAAAATGTTTTTATTCTATTCTCTGATTTGATGGATAATTTGACTGAGTATGTAATTATCGATTTACAATTTCTCCACAGAATTGTGAAAACACATTGCTTCATAGTCATCTGTCATCCAGTTCTATTGTTGAGAAGTCTGATGACATTTTGAATCTTTGTAAATAATATTTTCATTTTCCTAGAAAGCTTACAGGATCCTTTTATAGCCTGTGTTCTCAGTTTTTACAGTGATGTGCTTAGGTACGAGTCTTTGTATCCTGCACTGGGGATGGGAGTCGGGTTAATTTGGAAACTCGAATTTTCAGGACTGGGAAATTTACTGAAGTAAATTTCCAATTTGTGTTTCCCTCTCTCCTCTCTTCCTGAAACGCTATTAGTCAAATACTGAATCTCTTGGATTGCTCTACTATATTAAGTTTTCTTCTGTTTTTCTCTTTTGGAAGTCATTTCTTTGACTTTATGTTTTGAAACTAATACTAATTCTTCCACTCCTGACATTTTATGTATTTATTTCCAAGTGTTTGTTCTTTTTTGGTTTCCTTTTACATTACAAGATTTTTGTTTGTTTGTTTTGAATATAATAGCTCTCCAAGTAACTCAGAATATACTAACCAGAGGTTATTAAGGTTTTATCCTCTATTCTCTACTTTGTGATGTTTCTTTCACTTTATGTTTTTAAATTACCATCTTCAAATAACTATGGAGGCAGTTGAGAATGTGCGGAGAATTGACCTTGCAAACAAATAAAACCGATTTGGTAGACTTTGACAAATAAATTTATCTTTAAAATAAAGATAGCTCAATGTTGTTAAAATTATATACACACACAATTCTAAGCACATGGTAGGTGAGTCTATGGTAACTCCAGTCTTTTTTTTTTTTTAAATGAATCAATTTCTCAAAAATATTAAAACTGGCCAGTGCAGTGACTCACACTTGTAATCCCAGCACTTTGGGAGGCAAAGGTGGGCGGATCACTTGAGCCCAGGAGTTTGGGTCCAGCCTGGGCAACATAGAGAGACTGTCTCTACATACACACACACACACACACACACACACACACACACACGTGAGAGAGAGAGAGAGAGAAAGAAAAGAAAGAAGGAAAGAAGGAAGGAAAGAGAAAGAAAAAAAGAAAAAGAAAGAAAGAAGAAAGAAAGAAAGAAAGAAGAAGGAAGAAAGAAGAAAGAAAGAAAGAAAGAAAAAAAGAAGAAGAAAGAAAGAAAGAAAAGAAAGAAAAAAGAAAGGGAGAGAAAGAAATTAGCTGGCATGGTAGTTCATGCCTGTGGTACCAGCTACTTGGGAGGCTGACGTGGGAGGATCACTTGAGCTCAGGAAGTTGAGGCTGCAGTGAGCTATGATTGTGCCACTGCACTCCAGCCTGGGTGGCAGAGCAAGACCCTGTCTTAAATGATGGTGTTGATAAAACCTCCAGTATCTACAATGCGTGGGAGATGTGCCACCAGATGGCGCCAGTACCGTGATCGGAACTGTAACATGGAAGAACTCCAATTCCCTTCTTAAATATTTCTGCAGATTTCTGGTGAGGCTTTTGCCCTTGTAATCTGCTCTGCTTTTGGGATACTCTATTTTGGAGACCAGCTCCCTATATCAACGTGGGTTCAACATTTCTCAAAGTGATCGAGTAGTCGGTGAAAAGAAAGAAAGACAAGGAAACATTTTTCCTTAAAGCAGGGCCCAGGGGAGACACCATGTAATGCTGCTCCGTGGATGTCTGACATTCCCCTGAAAACCTCAGTTTTTTATTAGGCTTTTTCAATAGGGGAAGGTGAGTGAGGTTACACAAAGTTTCAGTGATAATTGTACAAAAAGAAACATAGGCAAAAACTGTTGACCAAAGATCACAATATAGTATTGTAAAAGCAGAACCATGTAAAAGTTACTTTTTGTGCGTTAGCATAAAAACCATACACCTTAGCAAGAATAGAGGTTATACATAAACTTGTAACTATCAGCAAGAAATGCACTGGGCTCACAGCTGCAGGGGGAACAGGATCTGACAGAGGACAAGCAGGCTGACCACAAAACTGCAAGAAGTGGGGGGACCCGCATGCAGGCCTGGAGGAGCAGTGGGAGAAGAAAGACTTTTCTATCCTTATCTCCACAGAGGTTTCCCTCCAAACAGACGCCCCTCATGCGACCGTTTATAGGCATAAGGGTCGCATTCCCTCTCCAGGGCTATGATCAATATGCCTTTCCTGGGAAAGGAATCTGGGTAATAAGACTCTCCACTACACATCCGTTTACAGGCTCTCTGCAATAAGAAGCTTGCTACATGCTATTATTTCTCTCTGGCAGTCACGCTGAGTGGTTTATCTCTTACACAGAGTTCCTGTTTTTACAAGAACAGCTCAGCAGAGCCAAAGTTACAAGTTACAACTCAGCTTTTCACATTATTCTTCATTTTCTCAAATGTAATCGATACAGTAATAACAAGCATCACAAAGTAAATACCATTTCAGGGAAACCAAATTCTAAGAGAATTTACAGGTTCAAAATCAACAATTTCTTCTTGTTATTTCAGATAGCTCGGGTTTTGCTAGTTCTTCCAGAAGCTTGGGGTTGCTCAGTCACTACCAAGGGGTTCACAGTGTTCCCGGTAATGCTCTTTTTGCATGTGAGGTCCATGTTGACCCCATTCCTGAAACCCAGCTCCTTTCTTAGCTGTCTCTCTTGTTTACACCTGCCCCCTTCTGCTACACACATGCCAACTCAGATAAAGCTTTCAGGAGTAGATTTGGAAGTTAAAGAGTAAATGAGGGTTTATATTTTTGGGTTGAGAACACTTTTTATTTTACCCAGATTAATTCTCTTTTCTTAAGATGTAATTGACCACACCATCTTCAGTTCCCTGGCACTTCATCCTGCACAATTCTCAACCTTACACTTTCTTTCTGGCTTGTGATTTTTTATATCTGCGCACTCTGTCCCTCTGTTTTGTCCCCTCTTCTTTGAAGCAAAACAAATTCCTTTCCTTGATTTCTGCTATATTTAAGGCATATATTTGTTATGTAACTTCCTGTGACATGTCAGTTATTTAGAATAGTAACATTTTTACCTCTTCATTCTATAAATTCTATAAATCAATGAAAGTTCTCTTTTATCGATTTCAGATATTTTTCTTTTTCCCCCTCAGAAACCTCATCAGGTTTCTATAAATCTGAGGGGGGAAAAGAAAAATATCTGAAATAGATAAAAGAGAACTTAAGTGTGTGGGGACATAGTGAGGGCAAGAGAGGCAGTGGCTGAGCTTGGAGTAAGAAGAAGAAGCTATAGTTAATGTGTGAAAAAGAAAAAATAAGTAAGGGGAAAATGTAAGCATGGTCCATTTCTGGATTACTTTTATTTTATTATTTCTCAAAATGCTTCTAAAATTTGTTAGTGAGAATTCTGAAGTGATTAAGTGGTACCAATTTCTATGGTTTGGATTTTGGATCAAGGACTAAAAAGAGTGTGCTGTAGAATTAGACATATATATTTAGTTCTACCTCTGCCATTACCGTGTAACCTTTAGTAAGTTACTTCACTCCCCTGATGGCAGTTTATTATAAAATGGGAATAATAATGTCTTTTAAAAATTAGATGATATAGTTAAAGAAAACTATCTGTTTTAGTCTATTCTGACTGCTATAGCAAAATTTATAAACAACAGAAATTCATTGCTCACAGTTCTGGAGGCTAGAAAGTTCAATATCAAGGTGCCAGCAGATTTGGTGTCTGTTGAATGCTCACTCTCTGCTTCAAAGATGGTGCCATCTAGTTGAGTCCTCACGTGGGGAAGGGGCAGACAGTTTCCTTCAAGATTCTTTTGTAAGGGCCCTGATGCATTCATGATGGAAAGCCCTCATGAACTACTTGTCTCCTGAATGCCCCACCTCTTAGTAGGTTCTGACATATAAATTTTGGGGCAACACTGATATTAAGACCTCAGCACTACTAAACAATGGCTATAAAGTATTCAATAGATGATAATTATTACTATAATGAGATTTTTTGACTCCATTTTAACACTAAGATCTTTGAATTCTTGATGAGGAAGAGATATAAAATAAAAAATAGAACCAGGTGCCGTGGTTCACGCCCATCATCCCAGCACTTTGAGAGGCCAAGGCAGGTGGATCACAAGGTCAGGAGTTTGAGACCAGCCTGGCCAACATGGTGAAACCCTGTCTCTATTAAAAATACAGAAAATTAGCCAGGTGTGGTGGTGGGTGCCTGTCGTCCCAGCTACTAGGGAGGCTGAGGCAGAAGAATTGATTGAATCCAGGAGGCGGAGGTTGCAGTGAGCCGTGCCACACCCCAGCTTGGGTGACAGAACAAAACTCCCTCTCCTCTCCTCCAAAAAAAAAAAATCCCTCACAAGACTCAGTAATTGGTTTAGGGATAAGAATTCATTAGCCAATTTGGGGCAGTGAACTGTAGAAAACACTTGAACTTTTGCTGAAAAAGTTTCCTTCTAACTAAGGGAAATTTAGGGCTATGAAAAGTCCGTTTTTATGTAGCTAGACACAAATGAGGACTCATGTTGTCTTGATTACAGCTAACAGCCATTTCATGACTATAAAGGAAATTCACTTATTACTTATATTAGTCTTCCTCTTTGGGTGAATTTCTGAGGATTTTCTACATAAATAATTATGTGTCATCTGTAAAATTATTACTTTCTAAATGTTTATGGATTTTTAAAAAGTGCTATAATGTACTGGCTAGATCTACAACGCAATGTTGAATGGAGGTGGTGAAAGTGAACGTCTTTACCTTGATTTCAATCTTAAAAAAGCATTAGTTGTAGGGTTTTTGTAGATGCCTTTTATCGGATTGAGAAAATTCCCTTCCATTTCCAGCTTAATAATTGTTTGTAGAATAAATCGGTGTTCATTTTGACAAGTGAGCTTTTTTTTTTCAATTTTTAAAAATCGTGGTCAAATACACATAATATTTATCATCTTAACCATTTTTTTTTTTTTTGAGATGGAGTTTCACTCTTGTTGCCCAGGCTGGAGAGCAATGGCATGACCTTGGCTCACTGCAATCTCTGCCTCCCGGGTTCAAGCAATTTTCCTGCCTCAGCCTCCTGAGTAGCTGGGATTATAGGAGCCTGTCACCACAACCAGCTAATTTTTTTTTTTTTTTTTTTTTTTTTTTTAGTAGAGACGGAGTTTCGCCATCTTGGCCAAGCTGGTCTTGAACTCCTTACCTCAGGCGATCTGCCTGCCTCGGCCTCCCAAAGTGCTGGGATTATAGGCATGAGCCACCATGCCTGGCCGGTATTAAATACATAATCTATCTACATAACTCTTTTCATCCTACAAAACCAAAATTCTATACCCAGTAAATAATAACTCCCCGGCCAGGTGTGGTGGCTCACACCTGTAATCCTAGCACTTTGGGAGGCCAAGGTGGGTGGATCACCTGAGGTCAGGAGTTCAAGACTAGCCTAACCATCATGGTGAAACCCCATCTTTAAAAGAAAAAAAGAAAAAAAAAACTCCCCATTTCTCCCTTCCCCCAGCTCCTGGCAACCACTATTTTGCTTTCTTTAACAAAGGACTTTTTCTGCATCTTTTGAAATGGTCATATGATTTTACACTTTTATTCTGTTAATAAAGTGGATTATATTGATTGATTTTTATATGTTAAGCCAACCTTGCATTCTTGAATGAATTCTTTTTTCTTTTAAGAGGCAGGGTTTCACTCTATTGCCCAGACTGGAGTGCAACGTCATGATCATGGCTGACTGTAACCTCGAACTCCTGAGCTCAAGTGATCCTCCTACCTTAGCCTCCCAAGTAGCTAGGACTATAGGTGTGTACCACTAAGCCTGGCTAATTTTTATTTTTTAATTATTTTTGTAGAGATGGGTCCTTGCTATGTGACCTATAAGCTGATCTCAAACTCCCGAGCTCAAGTGATCCTCCCCCATAGGCTGCCCAAAGTGTTGGGATTATAGGCATGAGCCACCACTGTCTGGCCCCGTGGGTGAACTATATTTGGTTATGTTGTATTATCCCAATAGTATTTGTAGATTTTATTTACTAATATTTTATTAAGGAGTTTTGCATCTGTGTTCATGAGGGCTATTTGCATATAATTTTTTTTTCTTTTGTACAAACTGTAAGAAATGGCATTAAATAATTTTTTAAAAATATGTTTCTGCCCAGGAAGTGTTTACAGGTATAAAAGGTCTTGACACACACACACACACACACACACACACACAAAATGTGTTTGTCAGGTTTTGCTATTGGTTTATTCTGGCTTTATAAAATGAGAAGTATTCCTATTTTTATTTTATGGAAGATTTTGTGTTGAATTGTTTTTATTTATTCCTTAAATGTTTGAAAAAATTCACCAGTAGTGCTATCTGGATCTAACTTTTTCTTGTAAGTTATAAATTATGAATTTATGTACTAGATATACACCTATTCAGGTTTTCTGTTTACATCTGTATCTATTTTAGTAATTGATATTTTTAAAAACATGTGTATATTTCTTATTTATTTATTTATTTATTTATTTTTTTGAGGTGGAGTTTTGCTCTTGTTGCCCAGGCTAGAGTATAATGATGTGATCTTGGCTCACTGCAGCCTCTGCCTCCCAGGTTCAAGCAATTCTTCTGCCTCAGTCTCCCTAGTAGCTGGGATTACAGGCACCTGTCAGCATGCCCAGCTAATTTTTTGTATTTTTAGTAAAGACAGGATTTCAATGTGTTGGCTAGGCTGGCCTTGAACTCCTGACCTCCACCCGCCTCAGCCTCCCAAAGTGCTGGGATTACAGGTGTGAGCCACTGCAATCTCCTTATTTCTTGCATTTATTGAAAAAGTTGTGCAAATCTTGTTCCCTGGAAAGTAATATGCCTTCCCCTCCATACTTTTTTTCCCTGTAGCTGTTTTAAAGATTTATCTCTTTGGTTTTTATTAGTTTTACTATGATGTTGTTAAATGTGGTTTTCTTTCCATGTGGTTTTTAGCCTTTTTTGAAACTATGTCTTAGTATATTTCTACAGTTTAGAAATATTTCAGCCTTTTTTCAGCCAACTTTTCATTGACTGCTTCTTTCCTGTTCACTCTCCTCTTTTCTCTGAGATCTCAAGTCCATGTATGCTGGATATGCTCCATATGTCTCTTACACTTTTTTTCTCAGTATTTTTTATTCTTTAAAAAAAATCTGTGGTTGTTTAATCCTAATTTTTCAGATCTCTCTCTCTCTCTTTTTTTTTTTAAGTTGTGTCTATCTGTTTTTAAACCCACGCATTGGGCTTGTTATTTCAGTTAACAGTTTTAGTTCTGGCTTTCCATCTGTTTCTTTGGCATTGTTTCTTATTGCCTGCCAAAATTCTCAATCTTGTTATATCAGCTATTTTGTTGCTGCATAACAAATTACCACAAATTTATTGGCTTAAAACAACACATATTTATTATCCCACAGTTCTGTGGGTCTGAATTTTGGGTGCAGCTCAACTGGGTTCTTAGCCCAGTATCTAACAGCTGAGTTGCATTCTTATCTGGAGGCTGTGGAGAAGAATTTGTTTCCAAGTTCATGCAGGTTATTGGCAAAATCCAGTCTTTTTGGTTATGAGGCTGAAGTCCTTGTCTTTGACTGTTGCCCAGGGGTACTCTCAGCACCCTGAGGCCATCAGCTGTTCCCTGCCATGCTTTCCCCTCCATCTTTAAAGCCAGCAATGGAGAATCTCCTCCCATCAAATCCCTCCCACACTTCAAATTACTTTTTTTCAGTAGCCGGTCCACCTAATTAGGTCAGGCCCACCAAGGATAATATCCCTTTCTTAAATTCAACTGTTCTGTAAACCATAACGTAATTACGAAGTAACTATCACATCATAGTCACAAGTCTTGCGGCACTCAAGGGGAGGAGATGATACGGGCACATGTAACACAAGTGGGCATTTTGTAGGTCATCTTGTAGGAGCAGGACGAGAGTACACTGGTCTTTCATGTATTTCAGCATAGTCATTTAAAAATTCTTACCTAGCAATTGTTTTCTGGATTATGTGGACATCATTTGTTTTCACTGTCTCTTGTTCTTGGTTTTCCATCATGACTTATCTTCTGGTATCTTTGATTATTTTTCATTGTATGTTGAGTATGGCATATACAAAATTGTAAAGATATTTGAGGCCCTGAAAGATGTTAAGATGTTATTTTCCCTCATGAAGTACCCCCCACCCCCAACCACCCGAGATGGAGTCTGACTCTGTCGTCCAGGCTGGAGTGCAGTGGCACGATCTTGGCTCACTGCAAACTCTGCCTCATGCGTTCAAGCGATTCTCCTCTCTAGTAGCTGGGATTACAGCCTGGCTAAGTTTTGTATTTTTTGTAGAGACAGAGTTTCGCCATGTTGCCCAGGCTGGTTTCGAACTCCCAAAGTATTGGGATTACTGCTCCCGGCCTCTCTATGATATTTTTCTTTTGCTTTCCTCAGGAAGGAGAGCTTAGACCATTAGGGATACTAATTGAAGGTATTGATCAGAATTTTACATGCTACAGGACTGGGATTCATTCTCTGTGATGGTAGCTCTTTTTTTTTTTTTTTTTTTTTTGGCTCCTTCTTACTCCTGAGATAGAGCTCTCGGCATTCTAATTAAAAGCCTGGGACACTATCAGATGTCTCCTCATTCTTGTGTCTTAAACTTTAGTTTTTGTTTCCTCAGCCCTATGGTTCTTATTAAAGCTCTTGTCAGCTTCTCTTATGCTACTTTTGAAATTGGCATTGACTTGAAGTGGGGGAAAGTGACCCCAGATACCAAGCTTAGCCTCTCCATTCCTGAATGGTAGTTACACAATTCATTACTACCTTGGCAGGCTCTCATGCCTTCAGAGAGATTAAAAAATATTTGTGTTCAACTCTTCAGTATTTTAGCAAGGGGTTGGTATGAAACAACCTATTCCACCATGCCAAAACCTACAACAGTAGGATTTCAAACTAGTGGTGACCTATTGGATTATACTTTAAAAATCAATAGAGTTGGATTTTTACCTCACATCATATACTAAAAAATATCGCACACAAATTAAATATTCAAAACATAAAGAATTTTAAAAACATTATAAAAGCACATGCAGAAAACATAGGAAAATGTATATAATATTAAGGGATATTATAAACCATTGTTCATAATTTAATTATGTAAATTTTAAGACTTCTAGGTGACAAAAATATCACAAATTTTTAAAATAAGCATCTGAATAAGATAAATATTTGCAGCATCTACTAGAAGAAGTTGTGTAAATTTCGTTGTGTAAGTGCTCCTAAATAATGCAAAAGACATGAATAGGAAACTCACAAAAGAAAATAAATTGCTAGTAAACATATGTGATGTTTAACCTCATTAATAACAAGACAAATAGAATTTTATATCTACTAGAATGGAATATGATATATCTGATAATGTTAGAAAGATTTAGAGATATGTTAGACTATGTTTTGATACCAGTTTTTGGAAAAAAAATTGTCAATATACATCAAGTTTTAAAATGCATATCTGCTGATTCTGGAACAATTTTAAACGTATTGAAATTGAAGTATAACACAGTTAGAAAAGTACACAGAACATAAATGTACATTTTGGTGACTATGTGTACCACCACATCTGGCACATTTTTTTAAGAGTTGTTTTTTTTTTTTTTTTTTTTAGACAGAATTTCTCACTGTTGCCCAGGCCGGAGTGCAGTGGCACAACCTTGGCTCACTGCAAAAGAAGGTGCAAAACAGAAGGGCTGATGTGTTTTCCAGAGCACTGAAACACCTTTTTCAGAAAGCCTATTCAGAAGTTTATTTTGGTTTTAGCAGTTGGAATTCCATTGGAATTCCATTTATAGCATAAGGAATAAGTTTTTGTATTTCATTTTCCCATGTACAAGTGATAAGGAGATATCCCGTCCTATAAAATGATTCGTATTGACACATTGGTAGGTCAGATGCTTCGGTTAAATTACAATACGCTCCTACTAGATTCTTGCTCCTGTTACATTTCCTAATCCCATTCTCACATGGCACAAATCTGTTGTAACAGGTTTTTTGCAGCTCTTCGTATTGCATAAGAAGGAAGTAATGTTCTGTCACACAACTGTGTTTGTAGTAAACATTTTTCCTCATTATTTGAAAATTACAGTAGTCACTATCACCTAATGGCTTTCCAGGATTAACAAGGATACGTCTTTTGACTTTTTCTTTGGTAGGTGGTCTGGTGGGCCCTGTACTCTGAAATTCTACCCAAAAGTCTCCAAAGTCTTCTCTACTTCTATATGCTGGTAAATAAAAATCTTCATGAAACAGCTCTTGAAACTGCAGCAGCTGCAGCAGCAATAGAAGCAGAGGCAGTGAGTGTGTGGTGATCAGCACTCTTATCACGTTTCCTGTAGACGCTACAAGAGATAAGAAGATATGTTCTGTTGTGATAATGTGCTTGCTTCAATTTCCTGTGTGGGGCACGTTTATGCCATTTATTGCTGTTCTGGGCTCTAAGATTTTGGACCATTTTAAAATGGCCAACTCATAATCTTTCTGAATACTTCTAAATTATTGACAAAAATGACCTTAGTAGGCCTACAGTCAACCTAGAGCTGCGGTAAGCGAAGAAAAGGTGAAAGGAAGGAGAACGAGAAAGGGAGAGAAATGAAGGTAAGGAGGAAGAAAAGGAAACAAGGAAGAGACGGAGTGAGAGATTAAGGAGTGAGGGAAGGAGAAAGGAAATCAAGACAGCAGTGGGGAGAAAGAGAGGGAGGCAGAGAGGAGGCTCACGTGCTCCTTCGGCCTGAAACAAATGCACCTTTTCCCTTTCTAGGAGTTGAGAACTTGCACTGAAAAGAGCCATAAAGGATCCACTCTCTCCTTTTAAACATTCTACTTGATGAGAAAAATTCCTTAACTATGTCTTTCTTTATCTTCTTGCTCTTATCTGGCCGTAGATGCCCTTGGGGAAGGGGCCAAGCAAGGTTCAAGTTTGAGCAGCTGAGATCAATACATTCTTGAAGTCACCCTGAGGTAAAAATAATGATACACAGTAATAGCTAGGATAATGAGGAGTTCTGTGCCAAACACTAGACTAAGCACTTTAAGTACATTATTACCATTATCTAAACAACCTTATAATAAATATTTTTAGTATTGTGGTTGTAACAATAAAAGTTGCAAAAAGAAGTGTGAAGTTATTAACATCGCTCTGTGAAGGGAAGTTGCTTAAAATCTTACATTAGATCTGGCAGGCTCCTGGTTCAAGCCTATTTTTGTCTAATTTCCACACATCTGTTTTTTTGTTTTGTTTTTGTTTTCGTTTTGAGACAGAGCATTCTTATTGCCCAGGCTGGAGTGCAATGGCATGATCTAGGCTCACCACAACCTCTGCTTTCCAGGTTCAAGCCTCCTCAGCCTCTGCCTCCCGAGTAGCTAAGATTACAGACATGCACCACCATGTCTGGCTAATTTTTTGTAGTTTTAGTTGAAATGGAGTTTCTCCATGTTGGTCAGCTAGTCTCGAACTCCCGACCTCAGGTGATCTGCCCACCTCAGTCTCCCAAAGTGCTGGGATTACAGGAGTGAGCCACGTCACCCGGCCTCCACACATCTGTTCTTAACTGCTATTCTATGGCCTCTATCAGTCTGATTTCTCTTCCTAAGGTTAGACTGTATCTCCCTCTCTAGGCCGTCAAACACGATGACTACTGAAATGGCCAGTACTAAAACTGACTTTGAGTGCTTTGACAAATTGATCCACATTCCATGAAGAACCAATTGGTTTATTGCAGAAGCAATCTCCTGAGTTTTCTTACCTTACCAGGCTCTTTGTAAAAGAAGTCCTACTTGGTGACAACCTGCGTGATTCTCTAACAGTAATAATCTGGAGATCTCGGTCTCCAGGAGATGAAGGTGGAGAGCCTCCTGTTTTAGGCTGGATGCTAAGCCTGTATATATGTGTGTAGAAAGGTTAGAGAAAGATGGAATTAAAGAAAGGTGGGTGTTGGGGGACACATCAGAAAGTGGAGACAATAACAAAGTTGAGCGTAGGAGTGCAGAGAATGGGAAAGAAAAGAAAACGCTGCCTAAAACGGTGAGGGGAGAATGGGCACCCCGGGGTGGCCATGTGCCACACTGTCCCTCCCCTCCCTGCTTTTCCTCCCATCCCTGCTTTCACACTCTCATCAGTGTCCTCCAGGAAGTCTCTTCAGAAGAGTGATCCTATGGTGACAGGCCGGAGAGCTCCGAACATATTCCCATGAGATCCTGGAGCCTCTGCAACATCTTGAGCTGGAGAGAACATGGACAGTACATGTGTGGAAAGCAGAATTCAGGCAGCTGTGACCCTGCCCTTTCTACTTCCTGAGGACACGCACAGGGCCTGTCCGGAACACTCCTTTGTTTTTTAAATCTGCAACTTTCTAAATCCTTGATTTATGAATTCAACTTTTGATTTCATTCTTCTCAAAATCCTTTCTCATTTCAAAGTACGTGAATTTTTTAATACTCTATTCTGTTACTCTTGATTTTTAGAAGTCTTTCAACCATCTGGAATTTATTTTAATGGATAGTAAGAAGTTAGGTGTGGTCTTTTTTCACATGGCTTATACATAATCTCAGCACCAATTATTTGGGAAAAAAATCTATTCTCTCATTCCTACTTTTAAAAGCTACCTTCTATGTATAACTATTCTGTTTCTGAACACTTTAGTGTGTTTTGATATGCCTGTAATATGCTGTTTTGCTTATTATTATTTTACTGTGTTTTTTTTTTAAGGGTGATGATCTCACCTGGTTGCCTCAGCTGACTCAGAACTCCTAGGTTCAAGGAATCCTCCCAAAGCCTACCAAGTAGCTGGGACTACAGGTGCACTCTGCTGTATCTGTACTTATTATCATTTTATGAAACATTTTGGTATCTCATAAAGCAATCTACACTCATTCCTCTTCTTATTCAGATGTTCACTACAGAGACAAACAGAAAGCAGATTACAGGGTGCCTGGGGCAGGTGGTAGAAATGGGGATTAACAGTAAATGGGAGAAAGAGAGACAGAGGGGAGAGACAGAGAGAAAGAGAGCAGCAGTGAGGGAGGGAGGGAGAATCTCACGCAGCGGAAACACCAGGCCTACCTGTGGAATGTAGGCTTCTTGGTTTTTTCTCAGTTCTCACTAACTGAAATTTCTGTGGATGATCCGTAAATTTGCATTTTAAACAAATTTACAAGGTGATTCTTAGCTCACTAAAATTGAAGAAGGAATTTCTTAATATGCATTAAAATGAACTTGTGGTAAAGCAAACATCCTAAAACGGTGGGGAAGGTGTTTGGCCTTTTCAATAAATGTTTTTGGAAGAAGAATGGGATGAGTTGCTTCCTCTTTTTGACTATTGTGAATCATGTTGCTATGAACATGGGCGCACAAATATCTGTTCAAGTCCCTGCTTTTCCTCCCTGCTTGTAAACTTGCTTGGAAGGTTTATTGCAACTTAGATTTGCCGACTGAGAAAGGCCTGAGAGAGGTTGTCTATCTAGTCTCTCTCCTAAAATGCAAGTTCTGAGTCCCAGATCAGAACTCCATATTTAACCACAGACATAAGTAGTTTATAGTGAAAAGAAAAAACTGGAATGAGTAATGGGCTTGTAGGTGGACCAATATATTTCAGAAGTTTTAAGTGGTATTTAAAATTTTTAAGATTAAAATTAAAATTTAAAATTGGTTTAAATTAAATTAATCTTTTAAAAGATTTTTTTGAACAGCTCATACAATGAAGCCTTAATAAATCATGATCATATAACAATTATATAGCCTCAATCACAAAAGGAAAAACTAAATTAAATCTTTTAAATTGGCAATAATTATAATAACTTACAAACTCAATGCTGATGAGAGTCTGATGAGATGTTTTTGATCAGAAAGAAATTATTATATATTTTTTTAATTTGAGAAATATAATAAAAAGAATAGCTGATACTTTCCTCTAGCATTTCAATAGCTAGAATTGTAAGTTGCCATAATTTATATTGAAAAACAACCAGCAAATTTGACTTAAAAAATTGAAATTTTAAAATATAAATATCCAAAAATGTGGGAAAAGAAAAGGCTACATCGAGTCTGATATGTTCATAGAAGTGACAATAAACATTGCAACAATAATGACTATTATTATAAGAGCTAATATTTATTGACATATTCAGTATTTTATATTCATAGAATTGTATATTCTTAGAATGGGCTATTTTTTGGAATTTACAAATATATTAATCAAAATTTCAGATCATCTGAGAAACAAGAATAGAAAAAAAGAAAAGAATTAAAAATTTTAGAGATATGAACTATTTTGTGATATAATATTATAGTAGTAGGACTCTCTGGGTGATAGTGAGAAAAATTCCAAACAAATTACCTTAAATGCAAGAGGCACTATATTGACACAGAAGTTGGAAGTCCAAGAGGTAGGGCAGGAGAAAGAAATCAAATTCTTGACTAGACTCTTGTTTTTACTCTCTCCCACTCTACTCCCCTTTGTACGCTAACTTTATTCTCTTGTAGGTTCTCTCCACATAGTGGCAGAGTCAATCATTGCCACCTTTGTGGCCTTATATTTAGGGTCACAGTAGGAAGTGCTATTCTCTGCCACCTTCACCCAACATGGAAAAGAACTTTTCTGATTGGCCATGTTTCTGTCATATGAATAAATCCAGGGATGTGGAGCACTCTGATTGGTTACCTGAAACACATGTCCTGTTCGAGAAGTAAAGGTAAAATTAAAACCCAACAGAATTCCAATTGTTGACAGAAGGGCTGTTCCCTGTTACACAAAAAAGGAATGGAGATCAAATCCAAAAGTGATAAAAGTGCTTTGCTGTTTAGCTGGGGGAAAATCAAAATACACTATCTACAGCATGTTCTCAATTAACAGAAATATAAATACATGGGAAAGAAAAGAAAGAAAAGAGAAAATTTTAATAAGTTATTTCTGAATGATTTATTTCTGGTTTTTTACTTTAATCTTTAAAAGGGTCAATTTTACAAATTCAAACAAATAACAATAAAATGTCATTGAAGAAGTGAAGTTTTCAGATCTGGATTGGACATGTTCTTAAATATTGAATGCTAATTTTCCAGACTCCCACATTTTTATATCAGTAAACCCACTTTTCATCAGCATCAGGAAAATCTATTACTTAGTCTGAGTGGTTGAGAAAAGACCGATCATACAATTTCAATCCTTAGAATTAGACTAACCTTTGTGAATAAATCCCAGGGTATCTCTTAGTTAAATCTAGTAGAAAAATATAGGTTTTAACCAGCTTTAAATTTTCACAAACCTTTTGGGGCAATATTTATACCTCAAATCTTCACACCCATGATTGAACTGAGAATGGTATCAGGATGGGAAAATCTGGAGGAAAAATGTTATCCTTGTGAGTAAGTAAGAGAATCAGCAAGTTCACTGAAATATCACGTCTTTTGCCCAATTCAAGACATTTCCTCCCTTAGGGCCACTGTAAAAACTTGAGTGTCAGAGCTTAAAGCAGCACACAGACTAGACATACAGAAAACAAGTGTTTCTAAATAATTGAAAATCAACCTTCAGAGCATGAAGAGAGTAATTTTCATATATGAAGTCAAAGCAGGTCTGGGTTCACAGAAATCTCTTCAGAATTTATTGCAGTTTTTTGCAAATGTATTTTTACTCATATCTTATTTAGCTTTATAATTGTATAATTCCTCAAATTTTTAAAAAGACTTAGATAAATATTTATTATTTTTCCTGTAATGGTAGTGCGAGTCTAGAAGGCATAGACTGAGATGTGGACTCTGGTTTTATCTGATTTCATAAGTTGGTATTTCTCAGGGATCAGGAATAGCAGGAAAATTGAAGTAGGGAATATATGAGAATAGGCTGTCTCCTAGATTTGGCATTGGAAAAGGAAATCAATCTGGTGAAACGGTAGGTTCTATATTAAGGAAAAAATAACAGATGCTAATTTTCATGTCATGCACACACGTACACACACACTCCACAATTTATGATGAACTAGAAATCAAAGTAATATTTTAAGAACAATATTAAGGATATTGAATTAAAATACAGCAGAATATTTTTAATCGTTTTTGAGTAAATAAAAGATGTTCTTATTTAAAAAGACAGCACAGGCATAAAGAAAATTACTGAAAGACTTGATTACATACACATAAACTGAATTGCATACCATATACATGAGTGCACAGAAAATTCCACCATGAACAAATAACAAAATAAGAATCTCTAAAGTCACCAAATATAAGATTCAAAGACCACAAACAGCTTAAAAAAATACTTTCTAAACATGTGCAGTGTGAACGAGCTTCTCAAACTCAGATGTAAATAAAGTGTTAATTTCTCCTCTAATCCAACATATCTGTACCAAAACCCCAACTACTGAAGGTGGCAGTGAAATTTATTTCAGTTATTATTCTAGGTGTCTTCCACCTTACAAAACTGGAGAAACCCAGGAATCTGAAGCTGTCCTCGTACAAAAAGCTCAGTACCTGTATATGTGAGTGTTGATTGGCATCACCAAAGTTTTTCTCTCTGTTATCAATGGCCTTAATATTGAGCAGAGTTTTTCCTCTGCCTTTCTGGTATCTAAGAATTTAATCCTAATACTATTAACTTCCACTTGAACCATCAAGGCCCAAAGATATGACAACTTCTTGTGTTATAGAAGCAAAGAGATTCTCTCTTTTCCAGTCTTCTACAGCAATAAAAACTAAATGCCAGTCTAAAATATGACAAGGTAGAAAATATCACTTTAAGAGGGCTCTATAACATGGTTCATATCATGTTTGCTGCCAGTCTTGATTCAGACTGTATTCATCGTGAGCCAGTCACTCTAGTCTCTTCCTTCCTTCCTTCCTCTGGGTCCTTGTGTCTGTGAAGAGAAGCTAATGAGTCTCAGTCTGGTATAGCCCCAAGCAGCCCCTGAGGCACCCTATACTTTTAGAGAACCAAAATACTTTAAACCTGGCTTTAAAAAACAAGAGAGAGAGAGAAAATTAGCAAGATGATAGAATAAAGATTCTCTGGTATCACTCCCTCCCCAAAAATATAACTAGAAACTACTCAAAGACAAGAATATTACCCTGAATCCCTGAATACAGCAGAACTTGGGGGAGAAGTGGAGAAACCCCCTTGGTCCACAGAATCAAAACAAACCACCACCAGTAAGAGAAATAGCCATTTTAGACTGTGCCAACTCTTCCCCTTTTTTTAAATGCTAATCAGCAGAAAAATGTGAAAAGTCGAGACTGGCCTAGCCTCCCAGCCTACATCTTTCTCCCGTGCTGGATGCTTCCTGCCCTCGAGCATCAGACTCCAAGTTCTTCAGTTTTGAGACTCAGATGGGCTCTTGCTCCTCAGCTTGCAGATGACCTATTGTGGAACCTTGTGATTGCGTGCATTAATACTTAACAAACTCCCCTTTATATATCTATCTATCCTATTAGTTCAGTCCCTCTAGAGAACCCTGACTAATACAGCTCCCTGCAGCATTCAGCAGTGGAATGTTGATCACATGTTGATCACTATTCCCTCTAAAAGGATCAGAGGGAATGTGACTATTCCTATTAGCCATACTAGAAAAAGTAAAACATGATAGGGCATTAGGTAGGGTACTCAGGAAGCTCTGTCCTCAGTAGTGGTTGATAATTAGCCCCAGACTAAGCACTTCTTCAGAGCTGCCTAACAAATCATAAAATCAAGATCCAAAAGGATCAAAGTGGTTCCAAGTAGCTTAACTGTAACCTTGAACAATGCTCAAGAAGATTTATAGGAATATACAAACATTCCTTCAAGGTAAGCCAACAATGTAGAAATCAAAACATCTGAAATCCAATCAAAGATTACCAAGCATGTAAAAGAGCAGGAAAACACAAACCTTCATGAGGAGAACAATCAGTCAATGGAAACCGAACTGTTTACAGTTACAGAAGAGTTACACATTTCAGAATTAACGAGAAACAGTTACCACGACTGAATTCCACATGGGCAAAAGGATAAGTTGAGTTTTAGATGATAAAAATACAAAACCAAATCAAACTTTTAGAGATGAAAACTACAGTGTGTGAAAAAAAAAAAAAAAAACACTGGTTGCCATTAATGGCAGATTAGAAATTGTGAAAGAAAAAATAGTATACAGTAAATGCAAGTGGCTCTGGAGACTCTAAAGGGGAGAACTGGAGAAATTAAAATTTTTTGAAGATATAATGGCCAAAAGCTTTCAAAATTTGATGAAAAGTATGCACTCACAGATACAAAACTCTTAGCAAGCTCAAAGCACAAAACATGAAGGAAATTTACCAAGGTATATCAATGCTCGAAGTGGGCGGGGAGAAAACAGTGATAGGGAAAACCTTACAAGCGATCTCATAACAAAAGACATGTTATGGTCAGTGCCAGGCACAGTGGCTCACGCCTGTAATCCCAGCACTTTGGGAGGCCAAGGCAGGTAGATCACTTGAGGTCAGGAGTTTGAGACCAGCCTGGCCAACATAGTGAAACCTTGTCTATACTAACAATACAAAAATTAGCAGGGCATGGTGGTACATGCCTGCAACCCCAGCTACTCTGAAGGCTGAGGTGGATGAATGGCTTGAAACCAGGAGTTGGAGTTTGCAGTGAGCCAAGATTGGGTCACTGCACTCCAGTCTGGGCAAGAGAGTGAGACTCTGTCTCATTAAAAAAAAAAAAAAAAGATATGTTATGACCAGAGAAACAAAGATAAACTTGACATTAGATTTTTTCATCTGAAATAATATAAGACTACAATGCAAAAGCATCATTAAAGTTCTGAAAGTATGAAAAATGAAATTCCTGCAAATTCTATACTTTGCAAAATATCTTTCAAAAACTGAAGCAAAATAAACACAAAACATAAAGAATTTATCACCAGCAAATCCACATTGCAAGATATATTTTTAAAAGTTATACAGGTAGGAAGAAAACAGAGACCTACATCTATATAAAGGAAGAAAGAATGTTATAAATGGTAGCTATGTATGATTTTTCTCATTACTGCTGGGTGCAGTGGCTCACACCTGTAATCCCAGGACTTTGGAAGGCTGAGGTGGGTGGATCACCTGAAGTCAGGAGTTTAAGACCAGCTTGGCCAACATGGTGAAACCCCATCCCTACTAAAACCACAAACATTAGCCGGGCATGGTGGTGGGCATCTGTAATCCCAGCTACTCGGGAGGCTGAGGCAGGAGAATCGCTTGAACCTGAGAGGCGGAGATTGCAGTGAACCAAGATTGCGCCACTGCACTGCAGCTTGGATTACAGAGCAAGACTCTGTCTCAAAGAAAAAAAGTAATTATTATATACGGTATAATGTGGTTTACACCATATGTAAAAGTAAAATGCATGACAATATCAGCACAAAATCTGAGAGGAGATAGAAGTATATCCTCTATCAACTCCCCTTTATATATCATATACTACTTCTTGTGCTATAGAAGTAGTATATGAGTTGGTGTCCAGTCGCGGTGGTTCAGGCCTGTAATCCCAGCACTTTGGGAGGCCGAGGTTGTTGGATCACCTGAGGTCAGGAGTTTGAGACCAGCCTGGCCAATAAGGTGAAACTCCATCTCTACTAAAACTACAAAAATTAGCTGAGCATGATGTCTGGTGCCTGTAATTCCAGCTACCTGGGAGGCTGAGGCAGGAGAATCACTTAAACCTGGGAAGTGGAGGTGCAGTGAGCCGAGATCACACCATTGCACTCCCACCTGGGTGACAATAGCAAAACTCAATCTCATAAGAAAAATAATAATAATAAAAAAAATCCATTGAAAGTAGGCTGTGGTAAATTAAAGATGTGTACTATAAATCCTAATGCAACCATTGAAGTAACAAAACAAAGAGAAATAGCTAAAAAGCCAACCAAGGAAATAAAATGGAACATAAAAAATACTTGATATATCCAAATGAAAGCCAAAAATACATCAAAAAACAGAACAAAGAATAGACGGGATAAATAAAAAAACAGCAAGACATTAAACTCAGACTAACCATATCAATAATATCATTAAATGTAAATGGTCTAAACACACCAATGAAAAGCCAGACGTAGACTGGATTTAAAAAAAGAAGACTCAACTATACACTATCTATAATAAATGTATATTATACGAAAACGCAAAGAAATTAACTGTAAAAGGATGTGAAAACATACACCGTGCTAATGCTAGTCAAAAGAAGGCTGGAGTGGCTATATCAATACCAGGCTATATAGATTTCAGAAGGAAGAATATTACCCAGGCTCAAGACAGTCATTTCCAAATGATAAAGGGATCCATTAATCAACAGGACAGAACAGTTCTAAATACTTAGCCACTGAAGACATGGCTTCAAATTCTGTGAAGCAAACGTGGAAAGAACTGAAAGGGGAAATGGACAAATCCATAATTGTAGCCTGAGTTTTCAATATCTATTCTCAATAGCTGGTAAATCAGGAAGGCAGACAATCAGCAAGAGTATTGAACACTTGAACAACTTTATCAATCAGCCTCCCCTAACTGACACTTAAAGGATGCAAATGATAGCAGAGAACACACTTTGTTCAAGTGCACATGGAACATCCATCAGGATATACCGTATTTTCTGCCAAAGCATCAGTCAAACAAAAAACCAAAAGGGAAGTTAGGAAATATTTTGATCTGAATGAAAACAATAACAGCATAACAAAACTTGTGGGATGCTGTTCAAGCAGTATTGAGGAGAAAACTGATAGGCACTATACATCTGTGTTAGACGCAAAGCATATGTCTGTGATAAAAGACTGCTATCCAGAAAACTCAACAATAAAAATGCAAATAGTGCAATTTTAAAATAGGCAAAGTATTTTAACAGACATTTCAAAAAAGAAGATGTATGAATGGCAAACACATAAAAAAGATGCTCAATATCATTAGTTTTTAGGGAAATGCAACTTAAAATCACAATGTGATACCAATAGACACCTATCAGAATGGCTAAAATTAAAATGACTGACTTTAATAAGTATTGGTAAAAATGTTGAGGAACTGGATTTCCCCTAGATTGCTGGTAGAATTGTAAATTGTAAACCAAATTTGGAAACAGTCTGCCAATTTTTACGAAAAAGGTAAACAACATCCACAATGAGGTCCAGCCATTCCCTCCTAGGTATTTCCTCAAAAGAAAAGAAAATTTTCCCCAGGCACTTTCTCACTTAGAGATAATAAAAATAAATAAATAAATAAAATTTATGTCCATATAAAGACTTTTACATGAACACAGACAGTAGCTTTATTTGTAATTGCCAAAACCTAGAAGCAGCCCAGATTTTTACCGTTTATTCATTTATTCAGGTAAATGAATAAATAAATAGTGATATATCCATTTAATGAACTATCACTCAGCAATAAAAAAGGAATGAATTATTGATACACACAACAACATAAATGAATCTCAAAATAATTAAGTGGAGTGAAAGAAGCCAGACAAAAAATAGTATGTAGCATATTAGTCAATGTCTATAAAATGAGAGTTAACCTATAAAGAAAAGAAATTGTCCAGGTGCGGTGGGTGGCTCATGCCTGTAATCCCAGCACTTTGGGAGGCCGAGGTGGGTAGATCACCTGAGGTCGGGAGTTCGAGACCAGCCTGACCAACATGGTGAAACCCTGTCTCTACTAAAAATAAAAAAAAAAAAAAAAGAAAAAAAAAAAAACTAGCCAGGCATGGTGGTGCATGCCTGTAATCCCACCTACTCGGGAGGCTGAGTCAGGAGAATCACTTGAACCTGGGAGACAGAGGCTGTGATGAGCTGAGATCACGCCATCACACTCCAGCCTGGGCAACAAGAGTGAAATTCCATCTCAAAAAAAAAGAAAGAAAGAAAGAAAGAAAGTAAATCAGTGGCTGCTTGGGGGGTGGGGACAAGAGGACTAACTCAAGGACATAAGGAAATTTTCTGGGTTTTGGATATGTTGACTATCTTGATTGCAGTTATGATTTAATGGGTATAGATATATATGCTTTTGAAATTAGACTATGTAAATATACGCAGTTTATTGTATGTCAATTATACCTCAATAAAACTTTTTTAAATATCAAACTATGAAGCCATATAACAAATTTTGGGTGGTGATTTGCTGATCATTTGTCAAACCCTTAGAATTTTCAGCTTGAAAGTCTGCCAGGGAGAGAAGACAAAGTCTTGACCCCATAGAAGTTGGGGAGTTGGAAAAGGGATTACCACACAACTTGTGAGTTTGAAAGATTTGAGGGCTGATCAGGAAAAAAAATATATATGTATGACCATGATGTGGCAGTAGCACACAAGCTTTAGTTGGGTGGTGTTTTGACAAGTTTGCATGTGAGTGAAGTCCCTCCCAGCAGGAGATTTTCCAGCGCTGGGGCACAGTGGGGACACTATTCAGAATAGGGAAAGGAGAATCAGAGAGGGCGATTAAGTGTCTAGATGATGTCGCTCAGGAAAACAAAGTAGGCCCCCATGTTCCACAAGCCCTGCATTAGCATGTGGACTGTTCTCACAGGGGCTGAAACCAAGACTCACTGAATATCCGCCTTTAAATGAAAGTCTGATAACTGGCCTGGCTCCAGGAATCTGTCCGGCTTGTCACTTTATACCCAAACAGTGAGCGTGAATGCAAGACATACAGAAAATAATACATAAAGTTGAATGGTGCAAAGCCTAAAATGAAAATAAAATACGAAAGTCATGGCAGTGTGCAAAAGGGAGCTGTGTATTGAGGGCACAATGTAGTCAAGAGAAGAGAGCATGGAAGTTGGATGAGGAAGGATATAAAAGGATAAAGGGGAAAGGTAAAATTAGCTGGATGTGGTTGTGCATGCCTGTCGCCTTAGCTACTTGAAAGACTGAAGTGGGAGGGTTACCTGAGAATGGGGTCGAGCCTGCAGTGAGCTGTGTTTATGTCACTTCGCTCCAGCCTGGGTGGTAAAGTGAGACCCTGTCTCAAAAAAATAAAAATAAAGAAGAAGAAGGTGAAAAGTACAAGGAAGGGGGAAGTGATCACACTTTGTGTGGGAGGGTCAAGGGTTCATCTTCCCAACTCTGCCTAGCATCTCATATTCCTCCTCTAACAGGCATCTGCTTCCTGTACCCAGGAGAGATCTCCAAAAGGACATTTAATATGACAGGTCAGACAGCTCAGCCCACATTTCCATAGAGAACATGGGGTTCCTGGAACAGCCTGAGCTGGGGAGGATGAGGAGAACACACACATAGCAGCGTATTCCAGAGCTCTCACATTCCCAGGCTTGGCCAGCATTTGTGGCCATGCCCTCTGACCCTATGTGAGACAAGCCTCAAGTCCTGTTCAATCCTCCAATGAGGACATGACCCCAAAGACCAACAGAGTTGACTGAAGCGAGCCTCTTACCTAAAGAAGGTTTAAGAGGAGAGGAGAGTGTCAACAAGGAGGCGAAGCAGCCAGATATGCAGAGGCCTGGAAACTAGAATGGGGCTTAGCTCACATTGCTCTCAGGAAAGACAGCAAATGTACCAATTTGCTTTCCTGGGGGGAGTGCATGAGAATGTCCCCTTCCTGTACGTATGCCCCCACTACTTTATATTTTTAATCTTATTTTTGCGGATTGGGTACGTAAATATGATAGCCCATCGTTTAAATTTATATTACATTTACGTCTTTTTCTTATTAAACTGATGACCTCTTTATATATTAAAGATATCGATCCTTTTGATATATTGAATTCTTTTCAATTATCTGCTTAGCACGGTGTCCTTATCTAATCATAATTAAAATCATCATAATTGTTTACCATTTAATCCTGAAAACAATCCTGTGAAATAGAATTTCTTCAGGAGCCGTTCTACCTTTATTTTTCTGTATGATTATAAGCAAGTTTGCTTTTCTCCATCAAATAAAGATGAGTAGCTAGAAGTGTGGCCTACAGAATCAGACTGTGCTCCTTGCTCCTGGGGGACCACCTATTATACATGTGACCTTGTGCATTGCTCTAATCTCAATCTGCCTTTCAAGATTTGTCTGCCATTATTTTGCTACACAAACCTGCCC
The DNA here is from genome assembly GCA_963573385.1 of Cacajao melanocephalus. Lineage (NCBI taxonomy): Eukaryota > Metazoa > Chordata > Mammalia > Primates > Pitheciidae > Cacajao > Cacajao melanocephalus. The sequence goes on along the minus strand of CAUYLG010044548.1, from coordinate 20,122 downwards.
TAGTCAATCAGTGTGACTCTCTCTTTTTTGAATATACCCTATGCCATTTCTCCCATTTAGCTTCTTTCTTAAATGGCTGTACTTTTCTGCCTCTTGAAATCCTTCAAAGCCCAGTTCAGATCTCATTCTTTATTTTACACATTTCATCACTGCTTAAGTCTATTAAATCCATTTCCAACTTCTCTGAGCTTCTTATCATTATGCTTCTTATCTATTATACTTCTCATTTGATATTATTATGTATGAAGTTTTTAAAAGTTAGATTTGAATTTAAAATGTCTATGTGAGAAGCTAGAGCAAAAACCTAGCACCAAGAATACATAAGCTTTAATTGGGTTGATGGATTATTGATAGATTATTAAGAATTAAGTAGATGTGTTCATGTGTGTACCCGAGGGTGCCTTGACCAAAGATCTGATGCATTTTGAAGGGAGAAAGAATGAGAGATTTATAGAGAATTTATTTTTTTCCTAAACTTCTATATCCTATACCACTGACATCAGTCGTGAGGTAATAATAGGGAAACAGAAAGACCAGGAGGAGAAAAATAAACAGAAAGAAGAGCACGGCAGAGATTTCCAGTCTTTCTGAAACATGTATTTCAAGTGGGTGGCATTCACAGTTGCCTGGATTTTATTTCAAACCGCTAAGAGGTGCCCATTAAAAAATATATATACCTGGCCAGGCACAGTCACTCATGCCTGTAGTCTCAGTGCTTTGGGAGGCCAAGGTGGGAGGATCACTTGAGGTCAGAAGTTCAAGACCAGCCTAGGCAACATAGTGAGAATCCATCTCTATGACAAAAACAACAACAACAAAAAGCCAGTTGTGGTGGCACATGCCTATAGTCCCAGCTACTCTGGAGGTTGAGGAGAGAGGATTTCTTGAGCCTAAAAGTTTAAGACCACAGTGAGTTATGATCACACCACTGCACTCCATCCTGGGCAACAGAGTGAGACTCTGATTTGGTATATCTGTATTATATATATACATACATATACATATATATATATACTCACTCACACACACATATTATAATATATATATAAACATATTTAGATACAGATAGATAGATATAGATACACATACATACCCAAACTACAAATGTCTAAAATGTCACAATTCATTTGAATTTAGTGTTGATCCCTATTGAATGAAATTACTCTGAGGATAGATCCTATTGTTCCATCTCAGTTACACTTTTATCTACAAGATTTTATTTTGAATTAGAAAAGAGGAGGTTGGGGGAGGAAGGGAAGAAAAGGCACTGAAAAGGAAAGAAAAGACAGCAAAACCTAGGAAGAGGGATAGGAAAAGGAACCGGAATTCAGAAAATAGACGTAGAAACCTAAAGGATGCATTTCACCCACTTTAAAGTTTTGCCCAGAAAATAATGCTACCGAGACCCAACAAATCATATGCTAGGGACCACCTGCCTGTTTCTGTTCAGTTTCTATTCGGATGCTGAGGGCGCAGTTTACCTGGCAACACCCAAAATTCTATGAAGACGACAATGACCACAGAATTACCACAGAGAACTAGAAAATGAAACTCAGCTGCAAAATCGCCACTTAAGATGGAAGAAGCCATGAGATGGGTAAGCTTTGCCTACTCACAAGGTTGCAAAGTGCCCTTTACTTATGATTATCCCCCACCCCCCTCCTAAATCTGATCAATCAGATAGAACTTGATGGTTACAAAAGACAAAGCTAAAAAACTAGCATAAGTGCACCTTCTTCTTTGATATGACCTTGAACTAAGTCCAAATAAGCAATGAACAGCTGAAGTCTCTCAACTGAAAAGATCAGGACAGACAGTGCTCTCTAAAGCTTGTGACCCACTCATGCCTGTTCTAGGTCACTGGATGAGTCTCTGGCTCTCACTTACAGGACTGAAATGCCATAGTTCAGATTTGGTGATGACATAATCTGGCCTTTACTTTCCAATTGCCGCTTATTTCTTACTACTTCACAATACAAATTCTCCCCTCCAACAATGGCTATAATATAGCCATTTTCTATCCTACCTAAGAAATAGAATTAGAGACTAGTAGACTTGGAAAGAACTTGAAAGATTATCTAATTCAAGACCCTCACTTTACCAATGAGAGAACTAATGAATAGAGAAGAAGAGGACTTCATGAAATCCCCAGAATTAGGAGCCTCTCTTTCTCTTCCTTCTCCTTCTTGCTGTAAGGATACTACACCCATAGCTGAATGTGGGGAAACTAAGCAATAAGTTCAATTGTAAGAACTAAAAAGAGAAAGGAGTTAGTAGTCTGGCTCAAAGTCCTCTCTGTTCCTTCTGGAGATGCAAAGAGGAGATCCCTGAGCTCTGAGAGTCTCAATCCCCTGGGAAATCCTTATCCGTGTCTCTTTAAAGTCTTGAAGGGAAACAGTTTCAGACCAATCAGGCTCCTTGCTTTATTTCAAGACACAAAAAGAGCTGCTGAACAGGAACAAATGCAGCTTGAGTTGTATATGCCATCTTTTAAAAAGAACCTAACAGGTGACCCCAGTTGCTTCTCCAGCTACAAGCAGGGCTAGGATTAGACTGAGGTTAATAAGACACTCACTCCAAGACCAAAATTTAAGAGAGTACCACAAAACTGAAAAATCATGATAAATAATATTTTAATGCAACATTTTTAGAAAATAAATTTTGATTGATTAACTGATTTTGAGACAGAGTCTTGCTCTGTTGTCCAGGCTGGAGTGCAGTGGCATAATCCTGGCTCACTACAACCTCCACCTCCTGGGTTCAAGCAATCCTCCTGCGTCAGCCTCCCAAATAGCTTGGATTACAGGCATGCACCACTGCACCTGACTAATTTTTGCATTTTTGGTAGAGACAAGGTTTCACCATGTTGACCAGGCTGGTCTTGAAGTCCTGATGTCAAGTGACCCACCCCCCTCAACCTCCCAAAGTGCTGGGATGACAGGTGTGAGCCACTGCACCTGGCCAGAAAATAAATGTAAAGCAAAAGAATACCTGATGAACAAATGTTAAAATTTTAAATACCAGGATCTGACCCTGCACTAGTAAAACTCATGTAACTCATCTTACCCTAATTCTAGCCTTATCAGATTGGATCTTCAAAATTTTGTGATAGATATTTTGAGCATCCAAGATTTTTGCTTTAATTTTGATTTTTTAAAAATACTGCAATCAAGGCCAGGTATGGTGGCTCATGCATGTAATCCTAGCATTTTGGGAGTCTGAGGCAGGTGGATCACCTGACATTAAGAGTTCGAGACCAGCCTGACCAACATGGAGAAACCGCATCTCTACTAAAAATACAAAATTAGTCAAGCATGGTCGTGCATGCCTATAATCCCAGCTACTTGGGAGGCTGAGGCAGAGAATCACTTGAACCCGAGAGACAGAGTTTGCGGTGAGCCGAGATTACTCCATTGCACTCCAGCCTGAGCAGTAAGAGTGAAACTCCATCTCAAAAAAAAAAAATCAAATATATTTATCTAGGTTACTAGGTTTTTGGTTTTTTGGTACCCTCTTAAATTTTACACCTCAAGTGAGTGTCTCACTTACTTTGTCTTAATCTCAGTTCTGTCTCTCATGAAATGACCAGAGACAAGAGACAAAAAAATTGAAACACATATAGAATTTATGGTTTAATTCAGTAAAGATTCTTTTATTGAAGCAGAATAAAACAATCCCAACTCAGCAATACAGGAAGGATAAATTCATTACCAGTGGCTTCCCCTTCCACACAAGGCATTGCCCCATGTCCACGGTTCAGGTCTGCCTCAGGGACAGCCAGCTCCAATGCCATTGAGAGAAGAGATCTCAGACTCCGGCACTGATCTTGAGTTATTTAACATAGCCCTGGAAACTATCTGGCCCCAACTCATCACAAGTGACAAGAACAAACCCCTCTGTGGGGAAATAGCGGTACCTGCAGGCAGGGTATCTTGTGCCTTCAATGAGCTGACAGACTGTCATTTTGAACTTTGTCTCACTCTGAAAGCAGAAAGTGGCTGAAAGGTTTTGGCAAGCTACCTTCTTGGGAGAAGTGCAAAGACCATTGATTTTTCGAGGCCTCTCATGGATGAAGACATGCTCCTTTTTACAAGTGTGGTCGGGCTCCCTGATGATTCTTTGTATGATCATGTGGTTGCAGTACCTTGCAGGAACAGGAACACCTTCCTGAGGGTAGTCCACATGCAAGTGTTCTAAGGTTGATATCACCACTTCATTATTCACCTGATTTTCCCAGAACAGAAGTGCCAAGAAAATGATCACCATTATTACCATCAGAGGTGAGAGTGCCTTCACATCTTCGGCTTTAACTGCTGTTGAGTAAGACAAGACAGAAAGTGGCAAAGGACAGTCAGATTCCTCCTGCTCCAACTTCTGGCTGCTCCCTCATTTTTGGAATATTTTATTTCCTTCTCTCTGCTAAATAAAATCACACTGACCTTGCAAGATCCAGCTGGAGGCATAGTTCCCCAAGAAAGCCCTTTCTGACCATTTCAGCTCTCAGAGTTTGATACTGAGCTGTTCTCTAAATTATTCCTGTTGTGTTTGTTTTGTTTCTACAAGTTCTTTGACAGCAGATACCACATCTCTTATTTCTCAAATCCTTCAAAGTGCTCAACACAGAGCTGGACAGACATATAGAAGGTGGTCAAAGTTATTCATATTCCTGAACAACCTTCTTTCCCAGAATTTTCTCAACCCTAACTCCACCCAATTGCACATGAATTTAGTACCTTCTACTCATCTGTTCTTCCCAGTTCCTTCCAAGTCCCTCCCTCTGTCAGTCCTGCTTGGCTCTGTGCTAGCTCCTCTCACCTGTCATTTTTCTGGTGGCTCTCACAGGTAACATAGCCTTTTGATCATGAATTTGAGAAAATCGCGTGTCTTGCCGTTCCCTGACGATAACTGATAGAGAGCCAGTTGCATGTGGGGAGGGCCAAAGTAGAAAGAGCAGAAAGGAGGGACCTGCAGAGGGTGTGCTTGGGCACCACTGTGGAGGAAGAGAGGTTACCTTCAACAGGAGAGTCAGGTAAGGCAGGTCCTGAATGTGTCCTCATTAAACAAGTGTGGACTTTTCAGAACATATAGTGAAGTCCAGTGTGTACCAGCCACAGAACTGTCTCTTTTCTAAATTTTCAGTCAGTCCTTGTGACAAATACATGAAATTTTTTATTTCATTGACAAATAAATGAGTTGCAGAAAGGTTAAGGTGGAGATGGGAAGTGAGAAGGAAAGCAAGAGTCCCACCCTGTCAGTGCCAAACACTTGAATTCCAGTTTTAGTAAGTTTCATTCCCATGTGGTGTCCGGGACAGGCCAAAAACAATTCCCTGATAATAACATTAATCTTGATAAAGCCCTGGGCTTCTGAGGAGCATGGAAATAGTTCTCAAACTGCTGAACATTGGAATCAACTGGAGATTTTAAAAAATTGTGGCTTCCACCTTGATACATTCTGCTTTAATTGATATTGTGGGTGACCTGGGTTGGGGATTCTTAAAGGATTCCCAAGTGATTCTAATATACAGCAAAATTTGGGAACCACTGAACCATGGTATACATGGGAAACCTACATGGGAGATTAGTGAATAGGGCTTAGTAAAAAGACAGTGGTTCAAGGTATTGAGACAAGAGAATTCTTTTTGTTGCTATCATCTCCCAGTGAGTTGATACAGGAATTGGCAAATGGACTGAGTTTTACTACTTCATGCCCTGAAGTCATTTCTCTTCTGGACCAACAGCTACAAAATCTCCTCTGTGCATATCTGTGTCTTTCTAATTGGTAAGAAGAAAATGACTGCGGGGTAAAAAATTATTTAGGAAAAACAGAATCCTGGAGAAGCCTTCAAAGAATGCATCCCTTTCTATACAACAACGAAAGCAGAATTTCAAATTGTGCAAATGAGCAAAAATGTCCATTCTGGGTGTCCTTTCAGAATTCAGACTATCCTGTTTTGGATACGTGTTGCCCAATGCCACAAAGTTATAAGTGCATGCTTAATTTTTGACACGATTTTCAATTAACAAAATTTGATTTTGTACATCTTGCAGTAACATTTCCAATGTATAAAGAGAAGTACATCTATGAACTGTAGCATGTTCATTATTTCCTGCCAGAACTTCCAAGTAGCTGAAGTACAGATGCTTTACTAAGTGTACAGGCAGAGAAGCAATCCCTGTTACAAAGATTTTTCCCAAGGAGGCGACTAAACCTATCCCTAGAGTATTACACTGCAAAAGGAGTTGAGACTGAATCCAAATGTTAACTAGTGTGGCAGCTTGGAAGAAAATATTTGCAATACCTAAAACCACCTAAGAATTAGCATCTACATATAAGGAACTCCTTCATGTCAGCCCTAAAAAGACACGAAACCCCAGGGGGAAAAAATTCTCAGAGAAAAGCCAATTTCAGAAGATGAAGCCAAAATGGGTAATGAGCAATGCTCCATTTCATTAGTAATCAAAGAAATGGAAGGTAAAATAACAAAAAGAGAGTTTATAACCATCAGATTAAAAAAAAATCACTGGGCAAAAAAACTGGTGTGGCAATACTAGAAAGTAACCTGGAAATGTTTGGTAAAATTAAGAATTTGACCCGAGACCTTGTAATCCCACTCCTGGGTGTAGACTCCAACCAAACATCACAGTATTGCTTCTATATCAAATTAAAACTAATTCAGAATGGGTGCAGTAGCTAATGCCTGTAATCCCAGCACTTCAGGAGGCTGAAGCAGGCGGATCGCTTGAGGCCAGGAGTTTGAGACCAGCCTGGGCAACATGGTGAAACCCTGTCTCTATAAAAACACAAAAATTAGTGGGGTGTGGTGGTGTAATCCCAGCTACTCAGGAGGCTGAGGTGGGAGGATCACTTGAACCCAGGAGGTAGAGGCTGCAGTGAGCCAAGATCGCACCACTGCACTCCAGCCTGGGTGATAGAGTGAGAGTCCATTCCAAAAAAAACAATTAAAACTAAGTTTGAGTCTTTTGCCTTGCAATATGTCCAGGTGAAGCAGACAGACTGAGACCTGTACTTTTCCAGAACAAGCTGCTCCTGATCTTGGGCAGGACATGTTCTGATGAAGCCATCAATCTCAGCCCTGCCTCTGTAGCCCTGTGCTATGCACGTGGGGGGTCCTGTTCCCCCTTGGGGCGTAAACAAGTCATTTCTTGCTTTATAACTTTCCTCCTGTGTCTGAAATGATTGCCACCAGGCAATAGCCCAAGGAAGACCAGGCTAAGGGACCATTTCCTAAGCATGTCGTTCTAACAACTTCTGGGTAGGCCTGTGCCTTCAGTTTTCCACTTCTGAGAATACTTTGATCATAGCTTATCTGGCTTCTCCTGTGTGTCCCCAGGCTCAGCCCTCAACACTTCCCTTTGAATTCTCCTTGGGGAACAACCATTAGCCAGCCTTCCCCTATGGCACCTCCTAGACATTCACATCTTTCATCGCACTCCCAGGCTTGAAATAACATGAAAGATTGTACCCTGACCCCAAATAATCACGAAGGTTCTAAAGAACCCAGATGTGTTAAAAACAGTAACGCCCTTTTCAGAAGCACCCGACTGGAGCAGAATGAGCAGTGAGCTGAGAGTCGTGAAAGCTGGATTCCTGGCTTGACACTGGTCCTGCCACTAACTAGCTCTGTGACCCTGAGCTTCATTCACCCCATGGGCCTCACTGGCTTCCTTTGAAAGTAGCCAGGAGTTGGCAGAATTGGTGGGATGGAGGAGGTGAAAACAACTCACAGTTTTAGAGGTGAAAAAGCACCTCAGACTGTACCATTCTCTGAAGCAGGGCTCTATGTTTGTGTATTGGAAAGCTGAAACGTGGCTCCCAGGGGCTTACTGTCAACCCTACCTCACCACAGTCATCTTTTCAAAACACAAATCCAGTTACGTGCCTGTCATATCCACTTTCTCCATCTAAAATGTGTCATTGGCTTTTCATTAGTCTTAAGAAAATGACCACAGCCCTCACCTCTGCCTACCTGGCCTTGCATAGACAGCCTCCGCACAAACCACTCTCTCTCCATCTTCATATTCCTGCCACGTACTCCTCTTTTTAGTTCCCTTAACGCCTCAGGCTTCCTTCCAACTCAAAGTTTTTTGTTTGTTTGTTGTTGTGGTTGTCGTTTGTTGTTGTTTCGAGATGGAGTCTCGCTCTATTGCCCAGGCTGGAGTGCAGTGACGTAATCCCAGCTCACTGCAACTTCCGCCTCCTCAGATCAAGCGATCCTCCCACCCCTCAGCCTCCCAAGTAGCTTGGATTACAAGTATGTACCACCATGCCCGGATAATTTTTGTATTTTTAGGAGAAATGAGGTTTCACCATGTTGACCAGGCTGAGTCTCAAACTCCTGACCACAAGTGATCCACCCACCATGGCCTCCCAAAATGCTGGGATTACAGGCATGAGCCACCAGGCCCAGCTCAACTCAAGATTTTTTCTTTTTTCTTTTTATTTTCTTTCTTTCTTTTCTTTTCTTTTCTTTTCTTTTTTTTTTTTTTAACATATCTGGCTCTCTCACTATGGAGTGTTTCTTCCTCCACTCACCTTCCCCATTCTGCCTGGGTGAACCTATACATCCTTCCTTCCTTCCTTTCCTTAGACAAGTCTTCCCAGAAAATCCAGAGTAAGTGAAGTGAGGTCTGCTTTGCTTGCATAAAACCATGTGATTTCCCTTGTGGTCCTCATCACTAGCATAATAAATTTATTATATTTCATAGCTTTAAAAAATTGTCTACTGTTCCATGAGGGCAGAGACAACATCTGTCTGGCTTCCTGTAGAAATCTCTGTTCTAAGCACAGTGCCTGGAATATAATAAATGTTCAACAACTATTTCCTCAATAAATATTGAGTTCCTGAAATAATGTATTATTATGGCCTAAAAGAGCTATATTTTGCTATTTATAATATCAGAGAGCTTTTCTTTATAAAACTCATTCATCTTTTTTGAAGTTACTTTAGTGGAACCAAATAGCTTCCTATGGACGTAAGATCAGAAAGATCAATCAAAGGAAAGAAAAATGTTGATTAATTCCTACTTACTATTCAAGGCCTTAAATCTAGTATTGTACTCTGAATCTCTTTTCAGCTGTTAAAGACCCGGTCAGGAGTTTTGGCTAGTGGCTGCCAGCTCTGCTCTGCTTTGCTTTTCTTCTGTATCCATGAGATGCCATCTGCCTTAATAAGCAGTTCAGCCTTGTTGCAGGAGCACCGCTTCCCTGGACAACAACACAGCTGTCTTTCACAGTTCCATCCCCACCCTATGCACACAGAGAATCAGCAAAAAGTAGTGAGGCCCCTGGAAACTGACAACTTCATCTACAAACTCTCCAAGACCCTAAATGGAAGACCCACACAGTACCTGCTTTATCCACAGGGGGCAGATTCCAGTTTGACTTCACAGAAGTGTGAAGGGTGCCTAAAGCAGAAACCCTTGCCCTATTCACACATATTCTGTGACCTGTCCCTGTCCCATACATTCTTCCTTCTATCCTCCAAGCACACCAGCAATGTTTCCTTAGGACTCACACTTATCTTAAATGAATCTTGGGACTCATCACTTATAGTGACGGATCCCTCATCACAAAACCCTGGTGAAGTGAGATTGGTGAGGTCCTTTTGGGTTATCCATGCCCTTCCCCAGCCTTGGTTTTCCTCTTCCTCTCTTGTCTCCCTGTTTGTGGGCTTTTGGTCCTCATCTTGTTAAGTCAGTTATCTGATAGACTCTTATGGAATGGCTCTGCTATGTGCAACTCTGCTGTGTGACCAAAAACACCATCGGGTTCACTGTTTGCTTAAAGCCCTAAGAGCCTGATGCAACCCCATGCTTAAGCAGCTCTGCCTACAGGAAGTTTGCACCAAGAGTCATTAGTACTCATTCCCAGTTGACAGCTCTCGAGAGCCTACTTTGTGCCTTTTTATGTCCAGTTGGAAGAACTATTTAGTGCTTCTTCAGGGCATTTATAGAGCCACGCTGTGGCCGGAAGGAGAGCTGCTGCAGAATAGCATCCAGGCATGCCCCTCCTCCCACGCCTTTCCCTGAGGGTGGTAGTTCCCACACAGCAAGCGCCCTCTGATATCAAGCCCCCAATGCTTCCACACTCCTTATCTCCCCCAGTGCCCCAGGATCAGTTCTCTCTTAAAAGCCTGTATAACTTTTCTATTTAAAACAATTCACACAATTCATTAACCAAATATTCATTGTGTATCTATTAGGTGCTAAGAACTGTTCCAGCCTCCGAGACTTCAGCTGTAAACAAGACCCTGGTCTAAAGGAGCTTCCTTTCCAGTGGTGGAGGAGGGAGAATTCACCACAGCAGAAGCAGCAGCAAAATTCAGGCGGTGGTATGTGCAATGAAGAATCAAAGTAGAGAAGGAGGGAATAGAGAGCAAAGTGGGTGGCTGCAATTTCACATGGAGTGGACGAGAAATCATCTCTGATAGGTGGAATCTGAGCGGAGATCTTATAGAAGTGGAGGACTGACGCCTGCAAATATGGGAGCGGTAAGACTCAAGGCGGAGAGAAGAGCAAATACAATGGCACCGTAGTGAGTATTTCTGAGGGCAGCAGAGGCTAATGTAGTTGGAATGGAGTGAGCAAAGGGAGACCATAGCAGGAGATAAGGTTAGGGAAGTGAAGAGAGTCCAAGAAGTGGCAAAATCATGTAGGGATTTTTCTAAGCCATGGCAAGGGTTTTCTATCTAATGCTGAGGGAAATTATGCTGATTGAAATAGAATTGTAAGGAATATGGCAGTGCTGCAGCCAAGCAGGCATAGGGCAGCAGGCACAGCCGAGGGAAACATCCTAGATGACTCAGCGGGATTGGGGTGCAAGCACACAGTCCCATGTCTTATATAATGACAGCCATGTGGACACAACATAGAGAAGCTCCCCACTTGGCTCTCAGCCACTATTGTCTGTGTGGTGTGTAAATGTAACGCTGACCCTGTGAAGCCATGTCTCATTTACCTTCTGTCTTTTGAGTGTGCTTCCGGGTCCCTGCCCCATGTCCACTCACTGCCCTCATCCCTCAGCTGGGGCTGGAGCCTAATCCTTAGCATGGCAGAGATGCACAGAGGGTCGTAAGCAGAGAAATGACGAGCTCCTAGGATTTGACAGGATCATTCTGACTACTTTGTGGAAAATAGATTTAAGGGCACGAGGACAAAACAGAGAGACCTGCTAAAGGGTTGCTGCAACAGCGCAGGTGAGAAGTGGCGATGGCGTTGACTACAGCGGTGGTGGAGGTGGTGAGAAGTGTTTGAATTCTGGAAATAGTCTGATGATAGAGCCAACATCATTATTTAAGGGATTGAACATAAATTGTAAGATAGAGGAATAAAGGATAATTCCAAGATTATTTGTTTCATAGTTCTTCTAAATATCTGAAGAGGTATCAGAAGTTAAACACACAACAGTGTAGCTAGGAGTGAGGTGAAAAATACCTGTGATTTCTAGCTCTTGTTCATCAGATGAGTCAGGACACATCCGGCTGAACTGTAGGATGTAAACACTGAATATCCCAGTGGTGGTGGGAGAATGGAGATGAAAAGGGTGTTCTGAGGGTCTAGCCATTGTGTAGAAAGTGATAGCCCTCCTCCCCCCAACACACAGCCACATACCCCTCTCAAACAAGCCAGATGAACCACTGGGTTGTCTTTTTCCTCTTTGAGTTTTCTGCTTGTAGCGTAGTCCATTTCTGTGGCTCAGGAAAGTAAGGAGGATTGCAGAGCTAAAATAATTTGGCATACAGTTGTACCCAAAAGGAAACATAACTAGGGAAGATCAAGTACTGGCTGGAAGGGAGTGATTCTGAGGAGCGCAGAGTAGGACACAGGCAGCCTAGAGTTAGTTAACACAAGTAACCATGCAGGGCATGGTCCCCAGGTGTGGCTTGTAGAGCAACTTGGTAGCATCTGTAGCTCCCAGGGCAATTCCAATTACATCTTGGGAGCTTTTGAAAAATAACCATTCCCAGGCTGGGCAAAGTGGTCACGCCTGTAATCCCAGCACTTTGGGAGACTGAAGCGGGTGGATCACCTGAGATCAGGAGTTTGAGACCAGCCTGGCCAACATGGTGAAACCCTGTCTCTACTAAAAATACAAAAATTAGCCAGGCGTGGTGGTGCATGCCTGTAATCCCTGCTACATGGGAGGCTGAGGCAGGAGAATCGCTTGAAACCAGGAGGCTGAGGTTCCAGTGAGTCGAGATTGTGCCACTGCACTCCAGTCTGGGCAACAGGAGCAAAACTCAAGGAAGGAAGGGAGGAAGGAAGGTGGGGGAAAGGGAGGGAGAGAGGGGGAGGGAGGGAGAGAGGGGGGAGGGAGGAAGGGGAAGAGAGAGAGAGGGAGAGGAGAGAGAGAGAGAGAGGGAGAGGAGAGAGAGAGAGAGAGGGAGAGGGAGAGGGAGAGGGAGAGGAAGGAGAGAGGAGAGAGAGAGGAGAGGGAGAGAGGGAGAGAGAGGGAGAGGGGAGAGGGGAGAGAGGAGAGAGAGGAGAGAGAGAGAGAGAGAGAGAGAGAGAGACAGACAGACAGACAGACAGACAGACAGCAAGCGAGCACACCATTCCCAGGATCCTATCCTCAGAAGTTACGGTGTAATTGTTCTGGGATTGGACCCAGCAGTGAATAGTTAAAAAGTTTCACAGGTGAGTCTAATATGCAGATACGATTGCAAATCCCTGGTGAGTTCATTCCCAAGAGGCTGCATCCTGAGAGTTCCCCACCCCCATGCACACACAGAAGGGCTCAGTGAGCTCAGGCTTGAACAAGGGAGCCTAGCCTTTATTTTGTGACAAAACCTTCACCACATCTGCTACTCCCTGCGCTTCCAATAGAGGAAAAGTGAGGGTTATGTGAAATATTAAAATATGCCTTTCCTGATTAACAATTCCTGGATAATAACTAAGAACTGCAAAAGAGAAAAGCTGGTTGATTTAAAATAACGACTATGTAAAAGAAATACTACATTTGTGATAGCACCTGGTATTTATCCTCATAATGTAATACCATGACAAAGCATTTTTGCCTAAAGATGAAATACATATATTTGAAATAATGGAGCATTAGATAGTATTCACATACTAATAGTAACTTCATACGGTGCTCACTTTGTGCGATGGTGTTTAACATGAATAAAGCTGTGGTCTTGTTGGGGTGTGCACTGACAGAAAATGTGATTTTATGGGGGCCAGCTAACTGGAAGAAAGAAAAAATAAAAGAAAAACTGGGCTCGTCCGGGATTTGAACCCGGGACCTCTCGCACCCTAAGCGAGAATCATACCCCTAGACCAACGAGCCACCCGTGACAGTTGTTTGGGTTACTAAACTTCAATAAGGAAAGTTTTAGCCACGTGTACAGTTGTCACTATCTTCTTTTATAATTGTGGGCATGGGTGACACCTAGTGGATAAAGTAAATCACTGCAGGCTTTCTCACCCAAATTCCGGAAGGCGGCGCCTTGAGACTGTAGATCTCTTTCAGGCGTCAGCGGGAATCATTTAGCTGCATGTTTTCACTTCCCAGTGAGCCAAAGGTGCTGCAGGACAGAGGGCGGGCAAATCAGGGACCGTCCCGAGTTACCCAGTGGCCGGAAGGCATCTCGTTTTTAACAGGTACCGACTGCCGTGCCCACGGCTCGCCTGGCGAAAGCTCCGCCGCAGGGCGCCCTCCGTGGAGGGACCCCGAGGCCGAAGAGGGCCCCGACGCTGCCCGATCACCCGCCTGTGCCTGGCACGGGACTGGCGCTCCGAACCGTTAGACCTGACAAGGTTGCCCTCCCTCTGTCAGGACACCTTGCAAAACATATATTATAACTCTTTTCACCAATCTCAAATATAGACGCTCAAAAGAGGAAGAAGAGGTAAACCAGAAAGAAAAGAAAGAAAAAATCCGATAAAACTACAAATATAGGGTCATGAAGTTGGCGGGTGAGGAGGGCAAAAGAGGAAAGGGTAGAGAATGTGTTTCCGTGGGTTAGCCAGCGGGTAGCGTGGCCGAGCGGTCTAAGGCGCTGGATTAAGGCTCCAGTCTCTTCGGGGGCGTGGGTTCGAATCCCACCGCTGCCAAGTGTGACTTTTTTTCTCCCCCTTCTCTTTTTGAACCATCTGTGTATAATGAAGACTGTACTGGCGCTACCACGTTAACATTGTCTCTTCACTTTTCTCTAGCACCCAATCTCTTCTCTCCAGTTAGTAAAGAAAGTAGCTGGGCGCTGTTTTGGAGCGTCTCGTATTTCCGAGTCTTTCATAATGTGAAATACTTCATAAACACAGTAAAACCCTCTCAAGATCATAAAGATGCTTTTGAATCCATGGTTTCCCGAAGAAGGGAAAGTGCTTGGACATTAATATCATTAACGCGTAGCCTTCGCTTTGCCTTGAAGTGGACGAACGTATGTTGAGCGCTTTGCAAAGGCAAAAATAAACGAGCTTAATCTGCACTGTTGTTGAGTACAGAAAGATGAATAAAATAATGCCTGCCCACAAGGTAAACTCATAGTCTAAACTGGAAAAATGAATGCTACAATGACCAAAAATGGTCTTGAAACATTGTAAAACATCACTGAATGGAAAACAAATGCAGCAAAAGGAAGGTAGTGCAGTGATGTGGGAAGGATGGTGAAGGCTCCGTGGGCTGGGCTGTCAGAATGCAAGCGGTGGCAATTCTCACATTATTAACTGTGTGACTTTAGCAAGCTGCTTACCTTTTGTGTGCCTCTATTTCCTCATTTGCACAGTGGAGATAAGACATACCTCTATTATGAAAATTAGTGAATACGTGTAAGATGCTTAGTGTATAGTCTGCAGAGACAAGAAAGATCAATTCAGGTTTCCATTTGTAACTAAATTCCATGGCCACGGCTATTATCCCTGGGAAGATTCCAATCTGACTCTACAGAAACGGGAAATAATAACTCTCCAACCATCACTCATATCTCAGGGGTAAATAACTTGCCATTTCATTGTGGACTCTGGAGACCAGCAGGTGTGCCCAGGAGTATGGTAATATTCGTCCATCTATTCATCTCTTCATTATTAATTGCCAGCTACATATAGTACACATTGCTAAGTGCTGAGGGTACAAAATGGAGCACAACAAAAGGTTTGCCTTCCTGGAGCTTATATCCTAGTAGGGGAAACAGAAAAAGAAAAGAAGGAAAGAACTGCATGTAATCATATTAAGTGGTGATAAGTGCTGTGAAGAACAATAGAGTTGGGTATAATGGCAATTGGAGGCGATTTTGGAAAGAGTGGTCAAGGACAGTGTCTCTAAAGAGGTCACATTTGAGCACAGAAAGAGTGAGAGACAGAAGGATACAAATATTTGAGGAAATGATGTTCTAGGTAAAGGAAACAGCTAGTGAAATGTCCAGAACATGAAACAAGGCCCATGGATTTGAGAAACAGTGGGAGGGCCAGTATACCTAGAAGAAAATGAAGGAGAAGGAGGAAGAGGGGGTAAGCAATTGAGATCAGAAGGACGGTTTCCACCGGAACACACTAGGGCTCGACCACAGATTCTGTTCTAAATGTAAGAAGTTATTGGCTGCTTTTACGTGGAGGAGAGTATTATTTGGCACAATTTAATAGGATCTCTAGAATAGGAAGTAGAGAAGAAATAGGAAGATGAGTTAGAAGGCTATTGTGGGATTTGTAAGAGACGAAGGCGAGTTTAGACTAGGGTGATAATGAGTGCCTTGGGAAATAGATGAAGATAGAACAGTGGATTGGATGTGATGTATGGAGAAACTGGATAAATGATGGATCTGTTCCCGAGATATGGGTGGTGGTTGGAGAGCAACTGGGAGAGGAGTGGAAGGAAATCAAGGCTACCATTTGAGACAATTTTGAGATGCCTATAACTCATTCACACGCTGGGGCAAGAAGGCAACTATATCTGCAAACCTAGGTCAAAGCTTATGAATAGGGATCATCAGCATAGAATGCTATGTTAAGCCTCATGATTTGCTGAGTATAGAGATATAAACGAAACAAAACAAAAAGGGTCGGGGGAGAGCAAGATAACACTCAAATATTAAGAGGGCAGGAAAGGAGGAGCCATCAAAAGAGACTGAAAGGTAGCCTCCTGAGATGAGAAGTGAAGTAGGATGAAGACTGAAAAGACCTGTAGATCTGGAAACATCAAAGTCATTGGCGACCTTGACAAAAGCCATTTATTTCAGTGGCATGGAGGAGAAAAAAGGCCTGATCATAATGGGTTGAGGACAGAGCATGAGGGAAGGAAGCTGAGATAGATAATGCAGAACTTTTAAGAACATTGTTTTATCCATACAGAAGAAAGAGAATTGGTATGATAGCTGGGAAGAACGGTTAAGAAGGATTTTTTTTTTTTCTTAAGGATTGGTGATACTGCAGCTGTTTGGTGTTTGTATGCAGATGGGAATGATTGGCACACTAGGGGAAATAGCTGCTGTGTGGCTTGGGGGTGGAGGTGAGGAGGTAATGTTGATTTCAGAAACCAGGTCCTTACCTAAAGGAGAGGAAATCGAAAATTAATCTGATGTGAAACTGAAGGTGCTGCCCTTAAATATGAGAAGTGAAAGATGGGCCTTGAAACAGGACAGAAGACAGAGAATATGAGTGTTGATACGGGTAAATTAGTCCATCCGCTCCCAGGAAGGGATATAGTTCACTTCTAATAGAATCGTTTTATTCTGTAGTAGTTATTCACACAATAAAGAAAGTTGCTAAGGGTCCGCAAAACATTTTTTTTTAAACTTAATATTTCAAAATTTGTCTTTGGAGATACACTTTCCCTCATCACTTTATTGCTCCACTTGAGTTAATGGAATTCATTGCCTACCTCACAGAAAAAACAAAACAAAACAAAACAAAACAAAAAAACAAAAAGGGTGGAAAAAAAGAAAGAAAGGAAAAGAAGAAGAAAAGACAGTATTATGTAATAATATATAACCCCCTTTTAAAAAGATACACATCATACAGTTACACATGGTGATAATGTTGGTATGTGTCAGCTCCCAGTTCATTCCCAGGAAAGAAAGCAGCTCCTTGTGTTTACCGAGGGCTAAAGTTTCCAAGCAACTTCGCATACACTTTTATTTGATTGAACAGGATTGCTAGAGTTAGGCAGGGAGAGGAAGATGTGTTACAGTTTGTCAGAGAGAATAAAAAAGATAACCCAGGACTTTCTTTGCTTTGTTGTTTCATATCCCTGGGAAGTTTTTGGCTGCAATTTTTCAATGCATAGTGTAGAGAGAGAGCAAAATGCAGTCGGAAAGTTTTCAACCAGACATACCTTGGAAAGTTTTCAACCAGACATACCTTGAAGTGCAAAAGAGAGGGCTCGTCCGGGATTTGAACCCGGGACCTCTCGCACCCTAAGCGAGAATCATACCCCTAGACCAACGAGCCGCGACGTAAAGCGGTCTTAGTTTTGTCTCAAGGCTCGTTCACGTCATTAGGCACTTTCTGACGAGCTAGGTCCTTGAGCGCCTTCTATCGGCAGGAATGCAGGCTTATTTGCGCAGCAGAAGTAAACCACACGCCGCAAGAGTCATTGAGATTGGCAGCTTCTAGTAGCGTATGTGAACCCGCATCGACCAATTGCCGAAGGGTCGCCGAAGACACACAGATGTGCCAAAAGAAATCCACGTCGATGCCGCGTTGTCCGGTCCCCACTTACCGTCTGATGTGGAAATTCTGTGGGCAGAATTGAAAATAAAACGTACAGGCCCCAGCGAGATTTGAACTCGCGACCCCTGGTTTACAAGACCAGTGCTCTAACCCCTGAGCTATGGAGCCCTTCCCTGGGTCTAGTTCTCTACCTTTCTTCTTATAGATTTGTAATGTGCCTCTTTTGGTTTGAGTCAATTCCAGGACATTCCCTTACAAAATAAGAACATTTTTGTGTACTGTAAACCCCTCAAAAAGATTCTGCTTTGAGCAGAGTCACTACCAGGCTGTCTTCCCGTTCCTCACCCTGATGCTCTGTTGAGACGTTGCCTACTGTGCCTCTGGGGTACATGGAAATGGTGCAGATACAAGAATTTCAGATCTTTGGGTACAAGGGAGACCCTCCCCCTGCACTTCCCTGAAGGCGTCTATGGAGGGTTTCTGATGGACAAGGAAATTGTAGTGCACTCCTTCCACTTAATATGGTGGTAAAATCCAGGGACAGAGGTGAGAAGAGATTCTCCACAGTTTTTTCCTTTCTGAATCTAGAGCCCCAAACTTCTAAACTTGCCTTTCTGGAGTTAGTCTCTCTCTCTCTCAAAGGTCCAGAGGTAGAAGCAAACAGGGAAAAGGGATATTAAGGAAGAAGAGTTTAATCCTTCCCTAAAGACATACACAGATTTACACATAGTTGGTATGAAAATAATACAACTTTTTAGAAAAGATTGTTTTTAATTTTTAGAAGCCTTGTTATATAAGCTGGTGAACAGAAACTAAACATTTCTTTAAGAAAGCTCTCGTACCCTTTTAAATAAGCTGTAGATGAGAACACTGAAAAAAAAGCACTGATTCATGCAACCCCAAGAAGTGAACCGACTCTGCTTAGGAAGATTTAGACCCTCTGACCACAGGTCTGCTCTTACACTCACAATTTTTTAGTGCTTTTATGTCCAAGATCACAAAATTTGTAAGAAATCTGTAAGGTTATTATGATTCATTGTCTCGTTTAATTTTCATTATTTAAATGTAAAACATGATGCTGTTGACCTTACACATTTTCAAGGAAGAAAAGTGCTCTATTTAGATAGGCAAAGTAAGGCATTTGTGGCAGATATTCTTGGATTAGGGATGAGTCAGGAAGAGGCCTCACAACGTTGTCCTAAGGCGAGATGAATACTATCTTCTGCAGCCTGACAACGGCTGCTCCTTCCAAAACTCCTGGATGTTTAACCCTGTCTCCTGCTCCAAAGGCTCTACAAGGCTTTGTTTTAACTGATTGAATTAAGAATTGAGTCTCTATACTCTATTCACCTGCACAAGACACTTCATTGGAGAAAACCTCTAACGTGATCTCTTTGTGCCTGAAGACACACCTCATAGCTTAAGGAAATGGCAGGTTGCCTACCTTTTGTTTTTTAATATCAGGGGGACACAAGTAGGTTTACCTTTTTTCTAGAGCAGAAAAATCAAATTAAAATACACTTTTCGTCATAGCTGATGTGTGATTGTTGGCATGTATAGACATAGAGTATTTAGTACAGTGGGTCTCAAAGTCTCTATTTTGGAAACAGGTGTTTATTATTATCATCATAGTTAGTACTCTCTGCATTATTACTATTTTCAGAGAGACTGGCCATAGGCAACATTACTAAGCAGAGCAAACTGTCTCTCAAACGGCCTTCTTCCTCTTTGCTGTTTCCCCTCCTCTCTTTGCTTGTCTTTCTCTGATGGTATTCTTGCCTCCTCACCACCTCTTAGAATCTGTCTCCTCATCCTCAACCTGTCACAATTTGGCAAGCTCACTTCTATTCCCTACATGAATCGATTTCTTCTCTTCTAACAACAGACTGGTATACATTTAAGAATAATTTAAAATATTCAAAGAAGTATGCCAAGGAGAGAAGCCAGGGCGGCAACCATGGATCGGATGTTTTTCGTTTCTCCTAGACAGAGCTGGCTTTGCGGAGAGGGCTCTCACTCCTTTATCAGTACAAATAAATCTTTGACCAATTGACCCCATCCACATTCAGCCTACCTCCTACCATCAAAGGTTGTTCCAGGACCTTATGTTATATTCTCATTCTTCCAGCCCCTTAGTCCACAATTCACTTGAGTTGGCCTGTTTGACTCTAGGAAATTCCAAGAGCCCCTTCTACTAGTTTATTAGACTTAGAGAGCAACATCAAACATGGTTGTGCTCCACTGTGTTCCGGCCCATCCTGAGCACTTCTTCTGCTGAGCAATCTGACCCCTCGTTGTAATCTTAGCAATATTTTTAATTGCTTTTTTTTTTTTATTTTATTTTATTTTATTTATTTTTTGAAAGAAAGGAAAAGAGAGGAAAGAAAGTGAGAGTGAAAGAAAGAAAAAAAAAGAATGTACGAGAGAAAGAAAGAGGAAGAAAAAGAGGGAGAGAGAACAGGATTCTTGTTCTACTGCCCAGGCTAGAATGTAGT